>BDDC01001409.1:5189-26777 GCA_001662425.1 Chlamydomonas sphaeroides
CGGCACCAGCGGCCGCCCGTCCGGCCGCAGGTCCGCAAGCGACCAGCCGGGGCCCGGCGGCGACGAGCAGTCCCCACCGCCGCCGCCGCCAGCACCGCCGCCGCCGCCGCCGCCGCTCCCATCAGCGGCCGCAGCGCCGAGCTCTCCGCCGCCGCCGCGGCCGTTGGCGGCCGCCGCGCTGGGCCCAGCGGCGCCGTCTGGCCGCGGCTCCGGCTGCTGCTGCAGCCCCTGCGGCTCCGGACCTGGCTCCTCCGGCCCCTCTGCGTCCTCCGTGTCCCGCAGCGGCGTGAGGCTGAGGCTGCCCGCCACCAGCAGGGTGAGGCACGAGAGGCCGGCGATTGAGGGCAGGTTCTCATGCGGCACCTGCCGCGATGCGGCGTGGGGGGCAGCGGCAAGGGAGGGGAGGGGAGGGACGCAGCGGGTACTGGGGGCCTGGCCGGCGGCCGACCATGGCGCCAGACAGCCGCCGTACACAACCGCCGTACATAACCGCCGTACGCTACCGTACCGGTACGGCACTGCCGTACCTTCATGCCGCGCAGCTCCAGCTCCACCAGGCTCCGCAGGCCGCGCAGCAGCCGGACCATCCGCCACTCCTCGTCGGCTGGCCAGCTAATGACCTGGCGGCAGCCAGGGTTCGCAACCCATTTTTAGATAACCCGTGTCGAGCCCTAGAACCACACGACAACCTTTTTCTGGCGTGGCGTAGAAGGTCAAGTTGGCGGGCTGCCAGCCGGGCTCGCAACTCGTTGGGGCGATGGTCATGCCATGCAATGCTATGCGCGCGCAGCCGGCCACCCCCAAAGCACCCATCCGGCTGCTGTCCGGCTCCCATCGTTCCCCCCCCCCGTCCTTGGCCCCCTCGCTCGCCGCCTCGCTCGCCTCACCCGGGTCGACCGCCGCGGCGCCCGTATGCGCAGCCGGCGGCCCAGCGGCAGCGGCGCCGCCGCTTGCCCCGCCGCTGCCGCAGCACCTGCGGCCGCCGCCGCCTCTGCCGCCGCCGCTGCCGCCGGCGCCGCTGCGGCAAGCGCTCGCCGTCCCTCCCTCGCCACCGCCACCGCCGCCGCCGCCGCCGCTGCCGCGGCCCCTCCGCTGCCGCCGGCCTCGGGCGAGGGCGGCGATGGCCGCAGCGGCGGCTCGGGCCCGGCCGGCGGCGGCGCGGGCTGCGGGCGAGGGCAGTAGGGGTGCCAGGCCATGTGCCAAGGCGGCCGGAACAGCCACAAACGTACGGCAATGTACGACTCGTACGACGTACGACGTACAATGGGTCACTGTCTCACCAGCGGGCTGACCAGCTCGGTCCCGGTGTCGAGGACGTAGGAGAGGTCGATGCGGAGGCGCGTGAGTGCTGACAGCGCGGACAGCGGCGCCAGCTGCGGCCGCGGCGGGGAGCGATGCGGGGCAATGCGTTGCATGCTGGTATGTTGATACAGGTACACCCATGACGCAACAATGCAGTTTCACGATAATGGTTGTGTGGATGTCTGCGCCAGCTGGGGAGGCCGGCTGCCTGGCAGCGCAGCCCAGCCGGCGCACATTCACACACATTGTGCACTGCTCCCTCCGACTACCTGCGTCGCCGGGTCCAGCATGCCCAGCTTCGACAGCACCTACCGGCATGCCGCTGTAACGCATGCTATCATAACATACTATCATGACATACAATTATAGCTACGTACAGTGCCAATGCGTTTGCCATGTGCGTAACGTTCCGTAAGACACGTACCTGTGCCTGCGTCACCGGGTCGAGCACGCCCAGCTGCGGCAGCGCCTATACCGGTATCACACGGTGCATTAACTACGATATAACATCTGTTATTTCAATATCACTCGTCTCATCTGTTTGACTGACAATAGCCACACCTGCGTCGCCGGGTCTAGCACGCCCAGCTGCGGCAGCCACCCTCGGCCGCACAGCTCCAGGCAGCGCAGCGCCCGCAGCCCCGCCAGCGCCGCCACGGCAGGCGGCACTGGGGGCCGGCGCAAAGGGGCGGCAGTGGGCGGCAGTGGGCGGCAGGGGCGGGAGACGCCCAGAGGCTGCGTGACTGAGGGGAGAGGTGGTGTCGTGTGGCTGAGCCGGAAGCGTCTGACACTGGCCCGGACTCCGGCAGCCGTGCCCGACGCCCCCGGCCAAGAAGCATGCGGCGACGCGGGACTCCAGGGCCCCCCTGGAGCCGCGGCGCGCCGGCCGCGCCGTCGCCGCGCGCACGGCACGCGCCGGGGCTCCGGCTCAAAGCAGCGTACCGGACCCGGGCGGCCCGGTCTCCCTGGCACGCACCGAAGCACAGCGCAAAGGTGGGCGGGTACGACGACGACGACGACGACGCGTCGGCCGCCGCCGGCCCTCCGGACAGCAGCCCTTGGCCGCCGGCGCCGCCGACGCCGCAGCGGAGCGTGAGGCTGCGCAGCGATGCGCACTGCGCTAGGCCGTCGGCGGGCACCGGCAGCGGCCAGTCGGGCGACAGCTCGAGGGTGAGCAGCCGGTCGGCGGCGGCGGCCAGGACGCCGTCGGCGGTGGCGGCGGTGGCGGCGTTCGGGCAGCGGAGGCGCAGGTGCCGGAGGGCGGGAGCAGCCGCCGCGACGGCGGCGGCGAGCGCGCCGGTAGTGCAGCCGTCGGCCGCGCCAGCGGCGGCGGCGGCGGCAGCGGCTTTCCCAGCTTTCGCGCCCTTACCGCAGCCGCCGCCGCTGGCGCAGCGGAGCTTCGCGCCGCCGGCGGAGGCAGCCCGGGGGAGTTTGGGCCGCGGCGCGAGCCGGAGCGAGAGGTGTGAGGCTGAGCTGCCACAGAGCGCGACCAGGTCAGCCCTGCAGAGGATGGTTGCAGGAAGAAAACGTTCACGGTTGTGATGGCAGCATGCCGTCACGAGCATGCCATACGCTGGCAGCCTATCAAGGCAGGCATGGCTGCGCTAGCTCGATCAATTTGATTGACGTGCATGTGGCCCATGCCCAGGGCCCCAAGCGCTAGCACTCACGCCAGGCTCTCGTCCACGACGCCGCCGATAGCCAGGTCTAGCTCGATGGGTCGGCAGCCGCGGCCGACCATAGCGCGGACGCTCGTCCTCGCTGAGTCAGGTGTAAAGGCTACCGGTGAGCCAGCAGCGCGGCATCGGAGCCGCGACGCCCACGAGTCGTGGGCTGTCCTGCATGCGCGAGAGACAACCCTCAACCGCAATGTCTGTGCCGGGCTGAGCGAGTTCCATATCGCGGGTACGCCCTGAAGTACTAGTTCAAGGGTCGTGGACGCTTCTGGCGAATTTGCTTGGGAACTTGCAGTCCCGCCAGAATCGCCCGCGCTTCGCTTCGTAGCCGGCATGCGCGCCACAAGGGCAGTTTATAAGCAGTGGCTACCGTGAGTTTGCTTGGTGCTGGGAATGCGTGTCGCGGGCGGTTGTCCCGAAAGAAAGCAGGAGTATCGCCAACGTGGCAGGCGCGCTTAGCATGCCTCCTCCTGTTACAGCATGTGCTCGCAACTAGCTTACTCTGGATTGCAACCAGCAGCGGGGCAGCGCCCACGCCCGCATGTCGTACACCCTGCCGTGACTAGACACAACCCGACCCGGAAGCGCAATTTCCCCCTTCTGCGCCCTACTCTACGCCTGCGGCCCGCCCGGCCCCGCCTGCTGCCCTTGCCCCTGCGCCGCTGCCGCCTCGCGCTTGGACATCTCAAGCTCGCGCATCGTGAGCCACAGGTACCTGCGCCAAGTCGCGAAGCGAGGAAGCACTGCTCAGGACGCCGGTCGCAGCAGCGGCAGCGTCACACCGGAGCTAGCACTCTGGACCGTTTCGCTCGTGATACATGCTCGCGCTACCCGAGAGCCAGTGAACATCCCCATAGCCGCAGGTGGGCCCGAGGACACTGCCACATGTGGGTATGCTGGCAAGCCCATGCCCGTGCTCGCTGCTCTCCACAGTCCCACGCCCGCGTCCCTCACCTCGACAACGCTCCCACTCACGCCCACCCCCACAGGAGGCCACCCCCACAGGAGGCCACCTCTCCCAGGTCCCCACGCCCGGTCGCCCGCTCCCCTCACCTCGACAGCGCGCCCAGCGCGGGCGTGTAGAAGAAGTAGCACCATGGCACCCAGGTGACAAAGAAGTCGCCCAGGTCGGCCTGAGGAGGGAGGTCGGTCACCAGATGCGTTTCACCTCCTACAATAGCGTACAACACATTTGCTATACCTAGCAGCAGCTCATGTAGTCTGGTGGAAAGCAGGAGTGACCAGCCTATGCCCCTCTTCCCTGCACCCAGCTCGGGCCAGCGGGGTGTTCCAAGGCGCGGTCGCCGCCGGCCCAGTGAGGCGCCGCCCTCGCGCCGTGCGCTTGGACACGTACCCTGGGCGCTTCCTCACCCCGCTTTCCCCCTTTCCTTCGCTCACCCGCGGGTAGTGCCACAGCGGCGCAAGCTGCAGCAGCACCACCTCGGCGGCGGGGGCGCCCAGCGCACACAGCACCGCCAGCGCAATGCCCTGAGACGGAGGGCGGCAGTCGAGCGGGCGGGCGGTTGGCCGACGGCTGGGTGACACGAGCACAAGCACAAGCACGAGCACGCGGTTGCCCCGCGGCGAGCACGACAGCAGGCACGACTCTTCAGCGCCAGCGCTGCCAGCTGTGTGCAGGAGGCTCCCCGAGAAATGAAATTAATGATGCAATTAATGATGAAATTAATGATGAAATTAATGATGAAATTAATGATAAGCTAGAACGACGTCAAATTGAACGGTGTTGCACCCGTGTGCGGGAAGCTATATATGTGCATGATTTCGTTTCAACTTGCGTTGCCAGCCTGCTGCCGCCGCACCTGCTTCGTGCCGTCAAACAGCTTCCAGTTGACCAGCGCCGCCGGGCCCAGTACCGCGTGGATCTGCCAGAACGGCACGCCCTGCAAGCACAGTACGGCAACCCCCGAGCGTCACGGAGGCGGCGGTACGGCATGCGAGCAGCGGCATCCAGGGCCGCGGCGTGCGCAGCACGTTGCGCCAGCGCAGGCACGGCAAGCCACAGCGCCGTCAGTACGGTCATGCTGCAGTACCGGTACGACAGTACGGCATGGGCGCACCTGGTCGTAAAGCGTGGCGGAGAGGTACAGCAGGCCCGCCAGCACGCCGAACGAGGCCGCCACGAAGCCCGAGTCATCGCACCGCTTGCGGACCGCATCCGTCTCGGGAGAGGGGTTGAGGTTGTCTGGGGGCGCCCCAGGGGCAGGGGGCGCGTTGGCCCGCATCAATGAACAAGGGCACCAGGAGCTACGGCGCTGAGGGCCGCACGCAGACCCATGCCCTCTCGCCGGATGCCCCCTGCCCCCTGGCCCCAGGATCAGGCATGGTGCGCAGTGACAGTTGCCAGTTGCCGGCTACTAGTTGCCAGTTGCCAGTACATAGTGACGTTACGTACGGTAGTTACGGTGCTGCCAAGCAACGGCAGCAGCCTCACCCATGATCGGGTGCAGGCTGCCCAGCACCACGTAGAAGAGCGCCAGCAGCGCCGGCACCGCAGCAGAGGTGCGAAGGCCGCCCAGCGCCAGCGGCGCTATGTCGTACACCTGGGGCCATACGAGGGGAGGGAGGAGGGATGCGCGATGCAGAGATGGTCAGCGCGCTGGCTCAATCCCGCATGGCTTGCAAGGCTAAGGGGACCCAAAATGGCGCCAGCCGGCTTCCCAGTTATTACAAGCTATTGTTATAGTCATTGCCTTTGTTGCTCGTGATATCGGGGAGTGTTGGCAGTGAGGGGATGTACCGAGGGAGTGGCGAACTCATCAGCAGGCTCAGCGAGGCCGTGAGGGGAGTGCGGAGCGCCAGCCATGACAACAAGCAGAGCGGGCCGTGTGTTCAACTTTTAAGGCCGAAACAGAGTGCCACTCCACAAGCGGCACGCCCCGGGCTGGTGACGTGCTGGTCGTGCGTAGGAAGAGAGTAGGGATGCGTTGAGGTGCACCCGTGCGGGAAGCGAAGCCCAGCGCCGCCTTGAAAGCACCCGAGGCCCACCCGTGTGTGGGTGGATCGCTCTCGACCTCGCAGCCGACATGACGTTGATCTCGCCCTCTCTCCCCCAACCCATAGGGGCGCCCGCATGCAACCCTCAACGCATGCTACCGTGACGCCCCGACCCCTAGCTGCAGCCCGCAACGCATGCCACCGTGACGCCCCGACCCCTAGCTGCAGCCCTCAACGCATGCCACCGTGACGCCCCGACCCCCTAGCTGCAGCCCCAGCCGCGCATCCGCAGCCCCCCTCGCGGGAGTTAGCCGACAAGCACGGCGCCCCTCCCTCAGGAGACGTGGATGATGGGGCCCAGCGTCATCAAATGCACCAGCGCCCACATCTCAAGACGATATCGCCAGATTGATCAACGACATATCAAAACGCAATGCATGCAGCCAATCCCGCCCAACAACAAGACCTAGATGCGCGCACCTGCAGCCCCACTCGCGAGTGGATGCCGTCCAGCAGGGTGCCCGTGAAGGCGCCGCTGTTGGCCAGGGTGCCCAGGAAGGCGGGCCACTCGGGCCGGCCCGCCAGCGCGCGAGCCACCAGGCTCTGATCGGCCGGCGGCGGCGGCGAGGACGAGGGGCCGGGCGCGTCTGCAAGGGCGCGTGGCGGCGCGAAACAGGCCGGGCCGTTGGGGAGGGTGGGTAGGGGAGACGGCTGGCGTGGCGGGCGTGCGAGGTGGCGGGTGTGGGGATGGAGCACGGCGCGGCTGAAGCGGACGCGGAGGCGGGGTGGAGAGGGGCCGGGCAGGGCAGGGCAGGGTTGGCGAGGGCCGTACCCCCCCGGAGGGGCGGCGGGACGGTGGAGTGGTGAGGACGATGGGGTGGTGAGGACGGAGGGTATGAGAGGGAGGTATCCAGAGAGTCCAGCGACGGAAACGGCGTGAAGGGCGCTTGGGCGAGGGCTGCAAGGGCGGCGGCCAGGGCCGGGCTCCCATCCGCCGTTGGGGCCTGCCCCCGAGTCCCCGGGAGCCCGGGTGGCGCTGCCGCTCGCCGCGATGACTCACCGCCCTCCTGCGCGCTGGCCCTTGCTGTGAGACCGCGTTGGCACATCGGCAGCGCTGGTCGCCGGAGCGCGAGCGCATTCCCGCTTTGCATGGGCACCGCGAGCGGCCGCGCGCCGCGCCCGGTAGCTAAGCACTGCATCTTATGTCAGGTGCTACGAGTAGGATTCAGCTATGTTGCTGTTTACGTGTGTTGGTGATGCGCAAGTCGCTCGCCGATTGGGCTGCAAGTGTCTGCTTGCACGCCTTACATGTGGCCCACAAACTTGATCTCTAAATTGCAACTCTTCGTTATGCTGTTCACAACGCGATCTGGGTACAAGGCGCAGCACGAACCCAGCGTGGCGCCCCGCTGGCCACTGCGTGCCACCTGCTCGGCCCTCCAAGTCCCCCTGCTCCGTTCCAGCTGCCTAAGCACACACGTACCGCATTCTGCTTCTTACACATGTCCAAGCGACACGCCTCCGCGCAGGCGCCGCCGCTCGCCGTGGGCACGCGCCCGTGCCTTCGTGCCCTCGCTCCTCACACACACATCGCCACCGCCCTCTCGGCCGCCGACCCCTGCCTCGAGCGCTTCCCCCGCGCCTCCAGCCCTCTCGCCTCCCCCAGCCCCTTGCCGCGACGCCTCCCCCATGTGCCCCCACGCCGCTCGGCCCCATTCCCCCACTCTCCGCCTCCCCGTCCTCCCCGTCCGTGCCTCACAGCTGGCACGTCAGCCCAGGCCCGCTGCCGTTGTGGAACTGGCCCTCCCACTTGTGCCCCCGCGCGTCCATGTACACGCCCAGGCCGTGCATTCGGCCCTCCTCCCATTGCCCCTCGTAACGCCGCCCGTCGGGCCACGAGTAGGCGCCCTAGGGGGGAGGGAAGGGAGGGGAGGGAAGCGAGGGCAGGGGTAACGTACCACACGGTACTGGCAGATGGGGCGCAGGCCACGGCGGCGGCGGCGGCGGCAAGCCTTCCCTGGCTCGGATTCGTCTGCTACTCCGCACCCCTCGTGCGCCGCGTGGCTCGCCGCCCGCCGCCCGCCGCCGCCCTGCGCGCCGTGCACACACGCCCCGCTGCCAACACCCACCCGTGCACCGCCCCCTCGCTCGCCCCCATCCTTGCACCGCCCCCCCTCTCGCCCCCACCTTTCCGTGGTACTTGTTGGCCGCCCACTCGCCGCTGTAGGTGCAGCCGCTGGCGAAGGTGAAGGTGCCGGTGCCCTGGGGCCACAGGGGGGGAGGAGGGCGGGGGTGCAGCGGGGCGTTGGATGGGGTGCAGCGGAGGGGAGGGGGTGGGCGCAGGGGGGCCGATGGGCGGGGGTGCAGCGGGGTTCTGGCAGGGGGTTGGGGGGGAAGGTGCCGCCGACCGGGGCACGGCGGCGCCTGTGTATGCCACATGTCCCGTGGCCGGTGCCCTGCGCGCTCCATTGGTGCCGTACAACCGTACTTCATATGCAACCTCGACTCACCGCTCAGGCCGCACCTGCAAGATGTCCTCGGAGAGCTGGCAGTCCCCGCTCGAACAATGAATGCCGATACTGACCAATGATATTGCCGGTACTATCAATGGTAATACCAGTTAAGATGAACCTGTGCCAAGCCCCGGCCACACCTGCATGATGTCTTCGAAGAACTCGCCCTCGTACACGTAGTCCCCCTCCTTGTACACGCCTGGCAGCAGATAGGAGGGGGAGGGCGAGGCAGGCGCGGCAGGGCAGGGTCAGGCGGGAGGGGCATGCGCGCCAGGGGCCACAGGGCCGTACCGCCCAGTACGGCAGCGCAGGGGACAGGCCCGGCGGCGCGCGGGGGAAGCATGGCAGCCCAGGGCAGGGGCACAGTGGCCCGCAGGGTGTTGTGGCCCGCAGGCGCGCAGTGGCCCGCAGGGTGTTGTGGCCCGCATGGTGGTGTTGTGGTCCGCATGGTGTTCCAGTGTTGGGTAGAACAGAACCCCACACGCGGCACAGCCCGCCCCGGTGTTGTTGACCGCAGTGTGAGGCTACGAGCGCCGCATGGGCGCAGCGCCAGCACCAGCACCAGCACTAGCGAGCGGCCCCCAGGCGCGGGGAGGCACCCCCGTCGGTCGTGTGGCGGCGCGCGAGCCGCCGGGGGCCGAGCCACTTGCCTACGGCCCCGCGCCCCGCCCCTGCCTCCTCGCATGCGTGCGCTAGGGTGAGGCCCGAGCGGGGCGGAGCGGGGTGAGGCCCGAGCTGGGCGCAGCGGAGCTGGGCGCAGCAGCGACGCCCTCATCGGTCGCTCAGCCCCGGGCATCCCCGCTGGCTCTCTAGCACGGCCCGCACGCCAGGCTGCTTCGCCAGGGAGCCAACCCCCAGGGGGCCTCCCTCCAGCGCACATTGATCCCAGAGGCGAATCCAGGTGCCGCTTCCCCAAGCCATGCCTGCACTGATCTTTTCGGCGTCCGTCACTGACCGGACAAAGGTGCCGGGGCCTGCGCAGGTGCCTTGGTTCCCCGCCAGCCCCGCCCTGGCACTCGCACTCGCACTCGTGCCGCAGTCCCACCTTTACCGTGCCGCACGCGCTTCGGCGGCTCGGGCGGGGGCGGCGGGGGCTCCTCTTTGGCCTTCTTCTTTTTCGCCTCCTTGGGGTCCTCGGGTTGCGGCGGCAGCGGCGGGTTTAGGAGCTTCCATTGCCCCTCATAGGTAGCTCCTGAAGGGTAGTAGAACTTCCCTGTCCCTTCGAGCTCGATGGGCGGCTGCGGCAGCACGGGCGTGTGCGGCAGGAAACGTCGCGGGGCAGAGGGGATGCCGAGGGGCGGGGTATGGTACGAGCTTGCGGCAGCCCGTGCCTAGCATGCCTCGCCAACTCGCGTCAACGGCTGCTTGGAGGGGGTCGCCAACTCAAGCGCGTCCTTTGGCAGAGCCTCGCATGCCGCGTACCTGGGGCTCCTCTGGCGGGGGCGCCTCCTTGGCCGCTTTGCTGGCCATCTATTACACTGTGTCACTTGAAACCTTGGGCTTGCAAGATTGCTTGTCGCGACAACAATTGCAAGAATGGCTTCGCCAAGTTCCGCGCGTGCTTTTGTCTAGTTGATATTTGTGTGAAATTTGGTCACTTGTCGCTGTTGCGGACACGCAGGCGGGGTCGTCACGGAATCCAAGGACCCCCGAAAAACACAGCACGCTCAGCCCGCACCTTGTCGCCCCTAAAAAACACCAAATGGAAAGACCCCTTGAGATGATGCCTTCGAGCAGAAGATATTGCAGGAATATCTGGAACCCCAAGTTGGCGTGATGGCGCATTACCCAACGCTTCCACACTCTCACGATGGGCCGGGGCCGAGCCGCCGAGGGCGCCGGACAGGGCCGGACGTTGTCTGGACAAGACAGCGGCAACAGCAGCGTTACATAAGGCCTCAAGGTCTGCCTGCTTGTGGTGCAGGCGTCAGGCGTCTCTCAGCCAGGCTCAGCCCCCCTTGCGCGCCCTCCACACCTCACCGACGCTCAGCCCGCGTCCCTCCGCGAGCGGCCTCCCCCACACACTTCACCGCAGCGCGCCTCTCCAGGCCGATGCCGGCACCATAAGGACAGCACCTCCACCGAACAGCCAGCAGCACGGACAGCACTCTCCGCGCCTCTCCACGTGTGTGCATTGCGAGCCATCCCGCGTCCCTCACCTCTCGCTTGGCGCCCCACGGCGTGCTCTGCATGCATACACCGCCAGTACCCAAAAAGCGCCGCGCTGCACTACCCTTAAGCGGCCTCTCGACAGCAGTCCGACCCACAACCCCGCAATCCGTGCGTGCGTGCCTGCGGCCCCTAACCCGTGCTACCCGGCCCGCACCTACCCGCTACCCCTGCCCACGCCGGAACCGCCGCCGCATGGCCCCTTGTTCCGAGCCACGGCACCGGCCACGACACTACATAGCAAACCGCACGACGGACCCGACACCACACGTCATGTACCATAAGCACCAACCTCGCCACTCGCACTCGTCACACGCGGGCACACACAAACTCTTGCAAACTCGCACACGCGCACGCGCGGCGCCGTCACACCCGTCCCAACTCCCCAGCCCGAGCCGCTCATGCCGACCCGGTGCCGTTGGAGCCAGGCCCGGACCCGTTGGCCGAGTCGCTGCCGCCGACCTGCGCCTTGACGGGCTCCGCCTTGGCCGCGGCCATGGCAGCCGCCTCGCGCGCCTTGATGGCCCGGAACTTCTCGCCCTTGCGCGACGAGCCGTTGCCGTTCGAGGGCGCGCTGCCGCTGCTAGACGACACGATCTCCACCTCCACGTCAATGTCCTCGCTGTCAGAGTCGCGCCGCTTCTTGCGCGAGCCCAGGTCCTTGCCTGCAGGCGGGAGGGGCAGAAAGATTGGCGGGCAGAAGGGGCGTCAGGATGGGGGCCAGTGGCCGGCGGCGTCGCCCGGTGACCCGCGCTACCGCTGTGCGTGTCGGCAAACACGCACGGTCACAACCGACCCACATGCTGAGCGCGGCCGCCCTTCTACACCAGCCTACAACTCTGTCGCAAGCACCCTACTTGGCCGACCCACATCGAGTGCTCGTCCGCGACGCCCGACCCACATGCATCGCCCTCGCGCAGCTGCTTCCCTTCCATGCAAATGCCCCGGTTTTAATCCGTTCCGTCGTGTTCCTCAACCGCGACCATCCAAGCGCTGCTGTGGCGGTGCGCCAGACCGTTGCGCATCCCCGCTCCTCCCGTGCCGCTTCAGCGGTACTCACCCGTGACCTTCTTCACGCGCTCCTCCTTGGGCTTGACCACGGTCCCACTGGACGTGCCGGATGAGGACACCGACGCCTTGACCGCCTCGGGGATGGCGACCTGCCAGCAGGGGTGTCACAATATGAAGCGAAGCGGCAAGGACGCAGATGAGGGGTGGGGATTCCGTGATACGTGCTGCGCAACCCGGCCTTCGTCCTTCGCCACTACCAGCCCGAGCCCCAGGGTGTCGGACATATGCCCCGGCTGCACAACTATGCACTGCTGACCGTCGACGGCTCCTTTCGCCCACGCGCTGCTGCCCGCACGCCCCACCTTGATAGTGGCCTTGAGGTACAGCTGCTGCGCCGTGGACAGGATGTTGTTGACGAACCAGTATAGGGTGAGGCCCGAGGGCACGTTGAGCGAGAACCAGCCTGAAGGAGACGGAGGAGCCAGCCGATTAGCAACACGTGCAGAGCGCCGAGCGACGGGTGCCAGGCTCCCAGATGAGCTCCACTCCTTTGATCCGCCCCTCGTTCCTGCTATCCCGACACCGTTCCCACCCTCCACCTCCACCTCCTGCCCCGCACCGCCCCTGCCCCCCTCCGTGTGCCCTCCGCCACGCACCAATCATGAGCGGCAGGAACTTGAGGATGGCCTGGCTCTGCGCCTGCGCCGGGTCGTTGCCGCCCTGGCTGCTGCTGATGATCTTCTGGCTCACGTACTGGCTGGCCACCAGCAGCACGGGCATCACCAGGTACGCGGCCGCGTCGTGCCAGCCCACGGGCGGGGCGCCGTTCTCCAGCGGGAACAGCCACTCGAGGCCGCCGCCCTGGGAGAAGGGATGGGGGTGGGAGGGACGGGGGAAGAAGGTTGGGGCCCGGCATCACAGCCACCGGAGGTCGGGGAGGATGACGCCATGCGCAAGAGCGGCCAGAGGTGCAGGGGCAGGACTCGCCCAACACACCGCCTTGTGTTCGTGCAGCGCGCTGTACCGCTCTCGCTTGCAGAAGGGCCGGCCGTAGCCGACCGTGGTATCGACTGCGCCCGGCCCGTACACAAGCACGAGTGCGCGTGCGCGCTGCGTTGGCACGCGGCGGCTACGCTGGTCCAGACCGTGGAGGTGGGCGATGAGGGCGGTTGGGTGCACTTTGGGTGGCGGGCAAGGTGACGCTTTCTCGGACGTCATCGTCGGCCCTTGCTCTCGACGCGGGCTTGCGACTCGGACTGCTGGCAACCACCAGATCCTGCCTTGCGCAGGGCATGGCACTTGGCTACTTGGCATGTCCACAGGCTGCTGGATCTCGCTGAGGCTGCTTCCGTGAATCCCCTTGCGGCCCCAGCGCCGCATCCCTTTCTTCCCGGCGCTCCGGCCCCAGGCGGTGAGTTGAATAAAATTGGAAGTGGCGCCCTCCACGGAAGCCCTCGTCAACCCCATCCCGCCATGCTGACGCCTCCTTCCGCCCTCCCTGCGCCCTGCACAATCCAGCCCTTCTCCCATTTAGGTGCCGCGGCTGCGGTGATCGGCGACTCACAATGGTGGTGGGTCCGCCCAGCGAGGGAATCCAGAAGAAGCCCTCCGTGAGCAGGCCCGCCTTGGCGGCGTTCGACAGCGCGTTGTAGAGGCCGATGAAGACAGGGATGGTGGCGATGGCGGGCAGGCAGCCGGCCAGCGGGTTAACGCCCGCATCCTTGTACATGCGCGCCTAGGGAGGGGAGGGGAGCGGAGGGGAGGGGAGGATAGCGTCAAGGGGTTGGGAGGGCCAGAGCAGGTGGGCAGCTGGCGCCCCCAGCGGAGAGCGGGCGCGGCGGTGTGGAGCCGGACCCCGGCCTAGCGAGCGGACGCTGAATGGTTGACAGCGGACCAGAAACAGCGGAGAAGAAAAAGACAGAGGAACCGCCAAGCGGCGGGACAGGCCGCCTGCCATCGCTGTGGTGCCAGCCAGCGGGCGTGCCGCATGCGGGCGCGGTTGCGGAGCTCCCCCGCTTCCGTGATAATTCTAGGCTGGCACTTGGTGTGAAACCCGCCTAGCTACTCGGGACGCACCGTCTCCAGCTGAAGCGTCTCCGGGTCATCCGCGTACTTCGCCTGCAGCTCCTTAACCCTTGGCTGCAGGGCCTGCAGGGAGATCGTCGACTCCACCTGGGCATACGCGAGGGTCAAGGAAAGGGGGAGGTTGGAAGGGGTTGGCACCGGGGCGAGCAGGCAGTGGGGCCGGGTGCAGGCTGGCGGGGGCTGCCCGCCACACCGGTCCGCGTCACGGCCGCGTCAAGGGCCACCTGGGTCGCACCTGCTTCTGCGAAAGCGGGAACGTCGCGAGCTTGACCAGCACCGTCAGCGCGATGATGGAGAAGCCGTAGGAGTAGGGGACGTGCGCCTTCTCGAGGCCATCGTCCAGCGTCTGCGCGATGGCCGGGGCGACAGGGTCACGACGCCGAGCCACGCATCGCCTCAATTCGCCCCAGCGTCAAGCAGCGAGCTCACCCGCAGGACAACCTCAAAGAAAGCCGCGAGGCCATCGATGATGTTACCGTCAGCGACGGTGTAGAGAGCCTGCGCGTGGTGCACGGCCTCCACAGCGCTGCGCGGGAAACAGTAGAGCGCGTTGGACAAGGTTGCGACAAGGAGGCTGCTGAGCATGCTCCCGCGCCGGCGCAACTACCTGGCTGCGGTGTTCGGGTCCAGAAGGCTAGCCTTCACGCAAACCGCAGAGCGCCGCGGAGCGGATCCGAGGCCTGCAACAGACAATTGAACGATGAGAAGGTTCACATGGTGGATGGCGAAGAGGCCCAGTATGCGACGCGTCCAAGCCACTCACCACGCTGAGGCATCCGCGGCGGGAGGACCGGCTGGCACGTCCTCCTGCAACACCACATAAGTCGTGTTCAATTATCATCACTCCGTAACTGTCGTGGGCGCTGCGACGCACCTGACGCCCAGGGGCGCCACCGCCTTCTGCATGGCAAGAGTAGCCATTCCTACGCTGCTTTGTTTCACAGGCTCGCTGGCCCACTACGTGATGTAAGAGGGGTAGCAGGTATCAGCGAGACAGAGTGGAGTTCTTGGGTGAGGCAGCAGCAAGAGTTTGGGCCAAAGAAACCCCATGCAGGTTGGGCGCGCGATTTCGACAACGCTCTGTCCACAGCCAGCTTGGCTTATTCTAATCGATAGACGCTCACACGCTCTTACATATGGCATCCACGGCAGCAGGAAACGATGAGCCTGGCTACGAAAGCCTTGGAAGCTCGGTGTTCTTCGGGCCGGTGCGCCCCGATGATCTCGACGCGATACATAAATTGGAGGCCGCATCATACCCCGAGGTGAAAACAGCTGTGTGTATGCGCGTGTCCCCTTTCCCCGTCCCTTTCCCGCTCCGCCCCGTCTTTGCCAACCACCGCACCCTCCCGCGCCTCCTCTTCCCACAGGACGAGGCAGCAACATACGAAAAACTCAAGTACCGGATAGAGAACGCGTCCAATGTGTTCCTCGTGGCCATGCAGTGCCCCGGGGAACAGGACGACCCCGTCGTCGGTGGGTGGCGTGCGGCCTCCCAGGCGTCTTCCCCGCCCCTGGTCGACTCTCTGCACAACTTTGCTAACTCAGCCAATCGCATTGATATCGCACTCTTTTCTGACATGTCACTGCAGCACCGGCACCCCTGGGCCGAGGGGGTTTGGCAGCCGCCGTTGCCTAGCCTTGACCCGCCGCCTCGGCGGCCATGACTTGCCTGCCGCTGGGCTCGCCCGGCCTCCGCCCTCGCCCCGCACCGGCCAAACCCCACACGCCCCACAACCCCCGACCGATCCCCCCCTCCCGCCACCTCGCAGTGGGCTACGCCTGCGGCACCTGCACCTCGGCGCCCAAGCTGACGCACGAGTCCATGTCCACACACGACCCCGACGGCACCCTGCTGTGCGTGCACTCTGGTGAGCCCCTGGGCATGGCGACACACATCGGCTGCCTGCTACCACACTGTACGCTTCTACAATGCATATGTACGTATCCATGTTGATCGCGACTCGTCGACCCTTCGTTAAGCCGGCTCTTTGGCCGCCGCCCCCCCCCTCCCTGAACCCGACCAACACCCCACCCTCCTCCTCCTCCTCCTCCTGCTCCCTCCCCTCCCCTCCCCTCCTGCCCGCAGTGGTGATCGCGCCCGAGCTGCGGCGGCGAGGCATGGCGGTGCGGCTGCTGCGCGCCTACGCCGCCTACGTGCGCAGCACCAGCCCCCACATTGGCGGAGTGCGGCTGCTGTGCAAGCAGGAGCTGGTGCGTTGGAGGGAGGGCCTTGGGGGAATGCTCCCTTGACATGCCGCAAATAAACAAGAGCCAGAGGCGCCGTTACATGCCATGCTTGCGCGCGGCGTACTTGCGCCCCGCAAGGCGGGCGACAGCTCGCGCGAGCCCGGGCAGCGCCCCTGACACATACCCTCACCTGCCCCCACCTGCCTCCCGCACCCCTGCTCCCTCCATGTCCCAGATCCCGCTTTACGAAAAGGCGGGCTACACGCAGCTGGGGCTGTCGGATGTGGTCCACGGCCAGGACCCTTGGTACGAGATGGGCCTGCAGCTGCGGGACTAGGCGGCGCGGCCCTATCATGGGGGGTGGGGCCCTGCCGTCGTGCGACCAGGCTCGACGACGGGGGACCAGAGCTGCTGGCCACGGCGGCGAGGACTCGAGGCACCAGATGGGGGAGGGGCTGAGGGACCAGGCGGCTCCGCCCATCTTGGGGGGCCCTCCCGTCGTGTCACCAGGCCGGACGGGGCGGACCAGGGCCCTCGCCCTATCGAGCCCTCGCGAGCCAGCGGTGTGCGGACCAGGGCGCGGGCGCCTGGCGCCGGGTGCGCTTGGGGCTGCGCTCCCGACTTGGCGGCCATTCCATCCCAGACAACACTCGACGAGGCTCGGGGGAACAAGCCTGGCTACTGCCTGCCTCGTGCCTGCCTCGTAGCGAGCTCCGTGCATGGCACTGTGTGTTGAAGCCGGCCTCGCTCTGCCGTTGGGGCGTTGGTATCCGTGCAGCTAGCTGCGGCCTCTGCCGCCGCGGGTCTGTCCGTCCGGGGCCCGCCAGCTGTGTTGGCGCGTGCTGCTTGTCCTGCATGCGGGTGCCCTGGAGGCGGGCGGCGGCGTGGGATCCGCTAGGCAGGCTGGGATCGTGCGTCGGCGCTGACGGTGGATTGGAGTCGGGGCTTGAGCTTGAGACGGGGTGGTTGCAGTGATGGAGCGTTGGAGTGAGCGGGTGTTGGATTACTAGGCAGGGACCAGGACCCGCGGCCCGACGCGTTGGCGGCCGGGTGGACGCCGGATTGCCCTGAACGCTGCGCGCTGTGCGCGCCAGGTTGTGCATGCCAGGAACCTGGGGGCCTCTGGTGCTAGCAGGTTGTCAGGCAGGGCTCACGGCTGCTGGGGCTCGCACACGCTTAGCGTTAGGCCGCGTCCACAGAGCTGCGCGGCTGGAGCTAGCAGGGGTGGTGGCGTCCGCCCGTATTTGAGTGTAGGCGTAGCGGCCGCGCTGGCCGAAGGAGTGTGATCCGTTCAGCGGGTTAGGTAGGTAGATAGAGGCGACCGGCGGGTCGCAGCGCCTTCGATGAGCAGCGGCGCCGAGCAACATCGAGTGCGGCTGCGGAGCTGCACGAGCCGGCGGGTAGCGCAGCAAGGAGCGGGCGCTGGGAGCTGACTGTCAGCAGGTGGACCTGCAGTGGGAGCTTCACCTCAGAGGCTGCCTCGGGACGTCCGCCGCCGGATGGCCCGTGCGTCGCGGCACTCGTTCCTGTACGGCCTCTGAAAGCTGCTCACGTTGCTGTGTCTGCTTATGCGCTCCTGCGAGGCGCGCGTGTGCAAGCGGCCGGGCTGCGGCGCGAGGAGGCGCTGCGGCAGCCGGGCGGGGTCACAGCCGCCACTGACTTCCACGCTGGTTCTCAGTAAAAGGGCAGGGCCACAGCTGACGCATCAGCAGCCGTTGCCACGCACACGTACTCTACGACGACCCTGAAAGTTAGCACACGGGCAGCCCCCCCGCAAGCGCCCGCCGCCGCCTCTCCTCCGGCTCCTAGCAGCTGCTGCTGCTACAACGCCATGCACGCGCTTCGGTGGGTTGGGCAGCTGGATATGGCGGCAACCGCTAGACCGGAGCCACCGGACCGGAGCCGCTCGGACAGGGGCAGGGGAGCTCCCCTGGACCCCGGCCCGGACCCGCCGGGGTTCGCCACGGTTTGGGACCGCACCCCCGAGGCACGTGCTGGACATGTAGTAGGCCTATAGCCTACTTATTTTACATCGTCGCGTTGTGTAGTAAGCTCGGCTGTCGTAGCGACGCCGGCTGCCATCCAACCGCGCAGCCTGCCGCGCAGCTGCGCAACGGCCACGCATAGGCCTGCGTGCAATTGCGAATAGGTACACTTCGATTGATGCACTTGAGCTGAGCTACGAGGAGGTGGCCTTAACATGCTCTTGGCGCGGAGTGCGTCTGCTCTGCAAGTGCGCTCAGGGTCCCAGAAGCCTAACTGCGTGGCTTACCGCCCTAGCATGTCGGAAGCAAATGGAACTCAGAGCCCCGGTGAGGCGTCGCGACCATCGCGACCGATAGCTCATGCATGTGACAGCTGCCCCGCAGCGGCATGCGACCTCCACGCTGCGGACTTTGCAGCGCTTGCTGTGTATGAGCTCTTCCCGCACGAGCGTCACGTGGCACAGCTCGCCAGCTCGCAGCATACGTGGGCCCTGCCGGGCCTCGCAGCCACTGCGTCCACCACCCACTGCGTCCACCACCCACAACACCGGCCCATCCCACACCTCACAAACCTCACCCACCCCATCTGCCCCCCCACTTCGCACCCGCTGTGCTGCCCTGCCCTACAGCCCCTCCCCCGAGCCGCCGGCGGCGGCTCCTAGACCGGATGCTAGCGGCCGTCGGGCTCGGCGGCGGCGGCGGCGGCGCTGGCCAGCGCGGCGGCGGCCCCGCCGCCGCTGCCGCGGCGCCGGCCGCCGAGGCAGCCACCGCACAGCCGCCCTCGGGGCTGAGGGTGAGCGGCGGCGGCAGGCATTCGGTCATGGAGGGTTGGGGCTGCGGCGGGGCCCTCGTCGTGCGCCGGGAGGGCGGCGAGGGCGGCTGGGGGAGGGGCTTACGAGAAAAGAATGAAGCCGACACAGTGTAATGAGGGGGTGGGCTGGCCACACGCGTGCAGAGCTCGCTGCCGGGCTGTGCCGTGCCGCGGTACCCCGTCCCGCGGGTCGCCGTCGTGGGGGTGGGAGGGGAGGTGCGCACGGCGCCTTCGTGCCTTGTTGCCAAACGACACAAGCTTGCTGCCGATGCATGAATACATACGGCACGGCACCATGGCAGCACACACTCAGCCATCCATCCACCGAACTACCTACCAATCCACCCTGCCCGGGGTGGGAGAGGGAGATGCGCATACAAGCACACTGATGATGCATCAGTACATGATGCATCATAGCATACAAGCATCAGCATCATCATGATTATGCATCAGCACATGATGCATCATAGCAGCGCACATACCGCTTGTGGGGTGGTACTCCAATGCGGCCCTGTAAAGTTGAACGTACATCCATACTTCACCTCCCTCCCTCCCTCCATCCACCCACCCCGCCCGCAGCTGGCCATCGTGGGCGACGTGCACGGCGCCTGGCGCCCCGCCCGCGAGGCGGCGGCGCTGGCGGCCATCGACCCCGGCCTGGTGCTGCTGGTGGGCGACTTTGGCAACGAGGCCGTCGGCCTGGTGGAGCAGGTACGGCGCCCTGGCCTGTACGGCATGTACTGCAACGATTGGACCCTCAGCCGCCACCCGGCCGCCCAGCCGCCGCCCAGCCGCCTAACCGCCCAGCCGCCGCCTCCGGCCTGGCCGTGCTCCTCTGGCCGTTCACCCGCGTCCTGCCCAGCTCCTGGGGTCGTTCACCGGCCACCTTCCGCATCCCCGGCTCCCTTCCGCAGTCCCTCGCCCTCTTTCCCAACCCAAGCACCCAACCCGGTGCGTCGCCAAAGCGTCGTCACTTATGTCGCCCACCCCCTCCCTGCGTCCCCCCTCCCGACCAAAGGTGGCGCAGCTGCCCTACCGCAAGGCCGTTATCCTGGGCAACCACGATGCATGGGTGAGTGTGCGTTGCGCCGACACAAATACAACAATATGACTACGGTACTGTTGTTTTCATGTAACATGTGGTGAGCTTTGCAATAGCCTCGAGTACCGCAAGGCCGTGGCAAGGCCGTGGTGGAAGATGAGCGTACAGGACACGCGACAGCAGCGCCGGTACGTTACTTACCTCCCCCCATGGCCCCCCGCGCCCCTGCCCATCCCTCCGCAGTACTCCATGGTCCGCCGCCCCGGGTCGGCCGGCCCAACCCGCCGGCCGCCGCCGCAGCAGACGCTGAGCGCGGCCGAGCTGCTGGCGGCCGCGCGGGCCGGCGACGACGGCCCCAAGCGGCCGGCGGCGGCGGCGGCAGCGGAGGCGGCGGCGGCGGCGGCGGAGGGCGGGCGGCCGCTGACGGCGGCGGAGGCGCAGGCGGCGGGGCGCGAGGGTGCGTTGGGCTGTCCCCGTCTCTCGCAAGGCCAATTGAGCCCTGTGATAGGTTCTATCAGTTTGCTTGAGGAGGTTGCCAAACCTGGCGACGGCGGGGCGCGAGGGTGGGGGTGGCGGGCAGGGGTGCTCATGCTGTGCCCTGCCACGGTTAGCGCTGCCCAATCCCCTTGGGGTAAGGACACTTGCATATATTAAAGTACGTATGGCATAATGACACTCAGCATTTGCAGCCCTCGCGACGGCATGTGCGCGGGTTTCGATCAAAGGGTTGACGCCGATGGGGGTGTAAGGCATATGCGCGAGGGCGCGAAGGGCCGGCAGGGACTGGGGCAGGGGCTTGGCACCAGGCCAGGTGCCTGGCCGGGGCCGGCGAAACAGCGCCAGCACTGTCTCTTGACTTCTGCTACTCTCCGCCGCCCCTCCCTCGCCCCTCCCTCGCCCCCACTACATACCTCGCAGGCGGCGCGGGCCTCGCACCCCAACACGCCTGGCGCCTCCCTCACAGCCGCCCCTCCCTCGCCCCCATCACATCCCCCCCTCGCAGGCGGCACGGGCCTGGACGCTGTTCGGCGGCAGCTGGCGGCGCTGGGGCCCAGCCACGTGGGCTACGGCCGCAAGGAGCTGGGCGCCGAGGGCTACAGCGTGGTGGGGGCGCGGCCCTTTTCCAAGGTGGGGGCTGACAGCGCAAGTAGCCGTTGATAATGTCAGGAAATCTGCGTAATATGGATAGGTATGTTATTGTAGTAGGTTTGTGATATGGGTAATCAGCGCAATGAAGTACTTCATGCGGATGTGTCTGTCTAAATAGGCCCTTCTGCAAGGTGCGCCATGACCCTGGCCGCTGTCGGGGGCCCCGCGCCTCGCGTACCCCCATCGCCCCCATCTGGTGCCCCACCCGACCCAACACACCGCACCCACACACCTTCCCCCCTAGCGCCGAATCCCCCCCCCGCCCCCCCCCCACGATACCGTGCCCAAACCCTGGCCACACCCTGCCGCATCTCCCCCCTTCCCGCGCCCCTCCCCCCTCCGCCCCTCCCCTCCTCTCCCCTGCAGGGCGGCCGCAACTTCAGCTCCATCGCCGCCTTCCTGGGCGAGCTGTACCCGGGCATCGACTCCATGGACGCAAGCGCGCAGCGCATAGTCGAGGTGCGGCTTTGTCGCACACCAACATAACGCGAGAGACTAGGTTTGTCATTATGTTGGCATCAATTTGTTGAAGGTCGGATGCAGCAAAGGACAGGTGGGCACCGATAGCAAACAGTCGACAGGCACCTGGCACGCATGGGTGTCACTGATGCCTCCTTCCGCGCGCACCAGCACCACCCCAAGGTCCCCCACCCCGCCCTGCCAAACGGGCCGCGGCCCGCCTTCCTGCCCCGCCCCACCC
>BDDC01001410.1:0-25947 GCA_001662425.1 Chlamydomonas sphaeroides
CCCTCCTCCCACCGCCCCTCCTCCCACGCCCCTTCTCCCACCGCCGCTCCTCCCACCGCCCCTCCTCCCACCGCCCCTCCTCCCACCGCCGCTCCTCCCACGCCCCTCCTCCCACCGCCCCTCCTCCCGACGCCCCTCCTCCCGGCGCCCCTCCTCCCACGCGCACCTGCCAGTCGTCCGACACCGCCGAGCTGAGCGAACGCCTCCGCAGCCCCGACGGCGCGCCCCTGCCGACCAGCATGCTGGCGGCGTAGTGCAGCAGGCAGTAGTAGGCGGCCAGCGCCAGGGGCAGGCCGTAGAGCGCGACAGAGGTGCTCAGGCCCCAGGCCACCGAGGGGGCGGCTGGGAGGGGCGGAGAAGAGGGGGAGGGTGGTGGAAGGGGAGGCACGGCACGCTGAAAGCAGCGCAGCGGATCACGAAAAGGGGGGACTGTCGTGTAGGTGCCCTGGGCAGGCGCGGCTGACGCGGCTGGCGCGGACGGCACATGAGGTGGGTAGGGAGGAGCGTGCGCGGCAGGAGGCGGGGAGCGGGCACCCAAGGAGGAGGTAGGAGGGGATCATGCGGCTCCCACCCAGCACGCCGCCCCCGATCCACCTAGCACGCCAGGCGGGGCCAGCGTCAGTCCGCGGCCGGCGGCGTCCGTACCCACGGCCGCGGCTGAGATGGCCTGCGGGTTGGGGCGCAGGGGCGCGGGTGGGGGCCGGCAGGTGAGCGAGGGGGCCGGCAGGTGAGCGAGGGGGCCGGCAGTTGAGCGAGGGGGCCGGCAGTTGAGCGAGGGGGCCGGCAGGTGAGCGAGGGGCCGGTAGGTGAGCGAGGGGCTGGCAGGTGAGCGAGGGGGCCGGCAGGTGAGCGAGGGGGCCGGCAGGTAAGCGAGGGGGCCGGCAGGTGAGCGAGGGGGCCGGCAGGTGAGCAGCGCCCCAGCTCCGCCTCGCGCCAGCGGCCCGCGTCCGCCTGCACCCACTTGGCCTGCGACCCGCCTCCCCTGCCCTCCCCTCCCCTCCTCCTCATCCTGCCGAAGCCGCTCCCCCATGCACCGGCGCAGCGGCCGCCTGGGCCCCGCCACAGCCACCACGGCCGCCAGCAGACGTGCGGCCGCCGGCCGTGCAGCGGCCACGGCCTCGCAAAATGGCCCTCGCCACAGCCACGGTCCCCGCAACCAACGATGCCCTTTGCGCTGGGCTCGCCGGCCACGGACCCCCGTACCATACACCCTCCCCCTCCGCCTCCCCCTCCCCCATCCGCGCTGCCCACCTGCAGCATCTTGACGGCCACCGTGGCCGCAAGCAGCGCCTCCATGGGCGCAGGCAGCGGCTGCGGCCCGGGCGCCGACGGCACCGTTGGCAGCCGACGCGGCACCCGCGGCGCCGCCGACCGGCCGGCCGCCGCCGCCCCAGCCGCCGCCCCAGCCGCCCCGGCGGCGGCCGAGGGCGGCGCGGCGGCGCCGCCGCCGCTGCTAGAGCCGCCGGCCGGCGGCGGCAGCGGCGGCGATGCGCCTCGCAGCGCGTGCAGCATGGGCAGGTAGGGCGAGGCCAGGGTGGCGAGCTCGATGCCCAGCACCGTGGTGCAGACCAGGCCCACCGCGGCTCGCACTGTGGCGGGTCAGGGTCAGACGGGGCGGCGGGTCAAGAGGGTCGAGAGGGCGGGAGGCGTAGGCGGGGATGCGGCCAGCCTGCGCAGGGTTGGGCGGGGGCGGGAGCCGCGCAGGGGGAGGAGCGCGGGGTGCATGCGGCGTAGCGGCAGGGCGGCGGGAGGCGAGGGGTGGAGCGGGCGGGCGGTTTGAGCAGAGCGTGGCTCAGGGGTATGGGGCATGGCCGACCACGTCGTGGCGTGTAACGGCGGGCGGTGTGAGCTGTGAGGGGCCGCGCGCCGCTGGGGGTGCGCATCAGAGCGCGCGGCGTGCCGCCGCGCCTTCACTCCTGGCCTCCGTGCAGCGATCACTCAGATCCATCTCGACGCAGCCCCCCGCTGTGCATAGCCCCGCTGCTGGTGGACAGAGCGGGCGGCTCACTCGCAGCGGACTCCGTGGCGAGGGTCACGGCGAGGCCCGTGCCCGCCAGCACTGCCTCCAGGACGGCGCAGCGCTGCAGCCGGGCCGCTGTCGGGGCCAGCGCGCTGCCCGGCGGCAGCGTCGCCAGCAGCTGTGCTACCAGCCACCATAGCAGCGGGGCGGAGCATGCCCACTGCAGGTACGCGTACAGGCCGCTGCGAGGGGCAAGACAGGGAAAGGATGGCGGGTTCGTACCGATTTGGCATGCGCGGCGACCGTAACGCAGCGGAGTGGGGTTCGTTATCTGTGTATAAAGCAAGCGCAGCCGTCGCCGGTGCATTTTGGGGAGGCTCGCAACGGGGCACATGCTGGCGACCGATTACGCCAAGCCCGTTTTGATATGGCAAGACCGAGCAAAGTCATGCTATGCATGTCGAGTCGTTCTTTGTCCGCAAGCACACCTGGCAACGAACAATTGCAAAAGGCCAAGGAGATGCAGACCAAACACAGCGCCCGAAAGGCGCAAGGCGCTATCATTCCCTGCGTCTTGGGAGCGCCTGCGGGAGCAAGCACGCCAGTTTAACAAGGCAACGAACGAACGCCGCCCTCACCACACGCTAGCAACCCTCGTTGTCAGCCATATCGCGCACGTATCAAGACTTACAGTAACAGCGCGATAAACCCGTTCAGCGCCGAGCTGGCCACAAACGCCCCGGCGCAAAACATAGCGCAACGAGCGCTTTCGCCAGAGCGACTGCCCTCAACTCATAGCTGTAGGCTAATCTCGCCAGCGCTTCATGGTGCTGGAGCGTGTTGACGACCGAGCCCGGCCCTGAATGTCCTCGACCGGCCGGCCCAGTTAGCGCGTGTTAGCCTTTTCAGTTGTGTATGATGTTACAGACGACTCTGCAAGCTATTGCGCAGCATCAGCGATATAATCGGCTCGGTGGCAAATAGTCAGCCGTTGAGCGTCTAGCGGGGCTGTGAAATGATATGATGTTGTACGAGGATGGTGTCTGTGAGCAGATAGCGTCTGGCCTTGTGTTTTGGTACGGCCCTGCATCACGACGGGAGTCGGGCACCAGGCAGCGTGTGTCAATCAGTGTCCGTTTCCGCGCTGGCCGCCCCGGGCCGCTGGTCGCAGGCCACATCATGTGCTTCGCAATCGTATGGTAGTTTGAAAAACGGTCTGTGTCGACGCTGGGCCGCCGGCATGCGGAGCGTAAGCCTGCCCCTGGCGTCCTGCCCAGTCGCTGCATAGATTCCTTGCGAGACCTCACTGCGCTACAGCTGCCGCTGCCGTGCTGGGGGGCCGTGCGCGGAGCTGCAGTAGCCCCTAGTCACTGGTCACAACCGGCCTTGGATAGGCTCGGGTACAGTTGGATAGGAAGCGCTAGGACCGTCTAGGACCACCAAGGCTCAAGCAGCAAGGGATGGCCCCGCGTCTTCCTAGCCCTTTCTAGTACAAGCCGCTTCCGCCGTTCCGTTACAGCAAGGGTCCCCTTGAGGCGCGTTCGACGTGATTGCATCGGCTTCCGCCCCGTTTCCTACGGAAAGGGGCAAGCCAACCCTTCGTTCTAGTTTATCATAACCCTGCATGCCTCCCTCAATAGCGTGTGCGGTTGCGTAATGCGCATGGGTGCATGGCTCGCCCCAAAAAGAGGCCACCCAGACCAGACGCAAAAAGTCGGTCATGATGCGGTTGTCGCCGGGATAATTCAGGGGTCTCGGGCACACGGTTGCGTAACTGCAAGCCCGTCCGGCTGGTGTCAGGCTCTTGACTTGACTCTTGCCCTGGAATCCGCTCCGCCGTGGCTCCCCACAGCAGCACGCCAGTGTCACGGATACGCACGGACCCGCCAGGTCCTGCATGGAGCCGGCGAGGCTACCGTACCTCGTACCGCACCTGCTGCCGTACCTCCCACCGTACCTCCTAGCGTACCTCCTACCGTACATACTACCATGGCTGGCAGCCACAACCCTTCATGCCTCCCTCAACAGCGTGTGCCCAGTGCGCTGGCGTGCCCAGGAGGCTGGAGCGCATATGTTCTGTACTCTTGCTCACACATGCGCACATACACATGCACACACATGTAAGCCTACACCGACGACATGGGCGTCACGCGCTCACACGCGCGCTGCCGCCGCATACACAGGCCAGACTCTGGCGACGCCGCCGGAGCCCGCCTGCGGCCGCCAAGCCTGCGCGTGGGCGGCCACTAGGGGGCGGCAGGGTACGGGCTTTGGGCGGGCCAGGCGACACATGCGGGGGTTTCCAGTTGCAACTAGAAGGATGCCAGGAGAGGAACAGACACATGAGGGGGTTGGCACATGGTCACGCGCGGGCAAACGGATGCGTGTGCAGCCGCAGACACAGGCCGTGCTCAAGCCTACCGGTAGCATGCGTTAAGAATGCGGGCCGGGGCAAAGAGCCGTGTTGCCCGGTTGGTGATGCACTTTGGGGTGGGGTGGGGCGCTGCCGGGGGGGGGGGGCCGACGACTCGCGAGCTCGTGGGCGCAGGAGGCTCTCTTGTGTGTGCTCTCGTGCGTGTGCTACGTGCGCAACGCAGGAGCTTGCGGCCTGTCACCGGCAGAAGCAACGCCTTGCATGGCTCGCTCCCGCGGGTCGCGCGGAGATCGACCGCCGCGTGCAGGCATGCTGCGGTGCTAGCTTGCATCACGCACCCGCGCAATCCAAAAAAACCCGTCGGCAATGCAGCCAGCCCTGCAGCCAGCCCTGTCGGTGGCCGCGCCTCGCGGCGCCACACAGCCCTCTGCTGCCCCCGCGCCGCCGCTGCTGCCGCTAGCTAGCACACAAGCACCTCGTTGCTGCGCGCTGCCCTGGCCGGCCTCGCGGCGCGCCGCGGCCTGCGGCGGCTCGTCCATGACGCCGGCGGCCGCCGCCTGGCCTCGCTAGCCGGTCGTCGCGCTCCCGCCTCGCGGCGCTCGCCTGGCGTGCGGGGCTGGCAGGGCTGCGCAGTGCGGGGTGCTGTCCAGCGAGCGCGTCCGGCTCTCGGCCGACGTGTGCTGCGTCGTCGCACGGCCCAGCCCCGACGACGGCAGCCCGCAGGCGCTGGCGTTTGTGGTCGGCCGCGGGGGCGCCTGCGGCGTGCGGCTGCTGGCGGCCAGCGGCCGCAGCTTTGCGAGGCCGCTGGCGCTGAGCGGTGCACCCCTCGGCGTCGCGTCCGCAAAGGGCGGCGCTCCGCGGAGCGCCGTCTGGGAGCCCGCCACCGGCGCCGTGTTCTTTGCGCAGGAGCATGCGGTGATGCGCCTCGACCCCAGCGACGCCGTCAGCCGGCTCGCCGCAGCGGGGCCCGTCAGCTTTAGGGCCGCGCTCGCCGCCGACGGCAGCGGCGCCGTGTACATCGCCGACCAGACGCGCATCCGCCGCCTGGACGCCCGCACCGGCGAGGCGACCGAGGTGGCTGGGGCCGAGGCCCCTTACGGCCAGTGGCGGGCCCTCTCCTACGACGCCGACGCCGGCGCGCTCGTGGCGGCCACCCGCACCGCGCTGTGCCTCGTCCGCCCCAGCGGCGGCGGCGGCGGCGGCGGCGGCGGCGGCGGCCCCGACGGCGGCGCGTCCGTGCAGCTGCTCGCCGGCAGCTGGCGAGAGCGCGGCCATGAGGACGGCGCTGGCAGTGCTGCGCGCTTCGACCGCATCGCAGCGGTGCTGGCCACGGCCGGCGGCGTCGTGTGGGTGGCCGACACCGGCTGCCTGCGCTGCGTAGACGCGGCGGCCGGCGTGGTGACCACGGCGCTGGCCCAGGTGAGCTCCATGCGCGCGCTGGCCGCGCTGCCCAACGGCCGCCTGGCGGCCAAGGACCCGCAGCGCCAGTACCTCCGCATCATCACCGGCGCCCAGCGCTTTGTGCCCAGCGTTGGCGCTGGCGCTGCCGGCGGACGCCTGCTACACAGGCGACCGGATGCGCCAGCACTGGCGACGGCGCCGGGGACCGGCGGCGCAGTCGACAGCGGCAGCGGCGCCGAGGGTGGGGAGGTGGGCAGCGGTGCGCCCGCGGCGGCCCGGGCGGCCGCGACGCCGCCGGAGCTTGCCTCCAGCCAGTCCCCCGCCGGCGTTCGCGTGGGGATCCGCTCAATGCGCCAGGCGGACGGGCTAGGGGCGCCGGCCCCCGACGCCGCCACCGCCTGTCTAGCTGCGGACTTGGCGTCACCCGAGCCGCTGGCCGGCCGGCTGGACCTTGCGCAACTGCTGGCGCTGCCGTTGGAGGAGGGCGCCGCGGCGGCGAGCGGCGGCGGCGGCGGCGGCGACCCCACCGTGCGCATCCGCGTCGGCGCCCGCGCGTTCGCGCCGCACCGCGCGCTGCTGGCGGCCACGTCCGGCCGCTTCCGGGCGCTGTTCGCCGGCAGTGGCGACCGGGCGCTGCTCGCCGACGATGGCCGCCTGCAGTTGGTCGCCGAGGGCGACTCCACCGACATGGAGCTGTTCGGCGCCGACGCCGACGCCTTTGCCTGGGTCCTGAAGGCCATGTACGTCAGCGCCGGCGGCGGTGGCCTGCCCGACGCGCCGGCGGCGCTGCTGCGGCCTGCGGTACTGCTGGCGGCGGCCCTGGAGCTGTCGCCGGCCCTGGCCCGCCCGCTGCAGGAGCGGCTGCTGGCGGCCGTGACGCCAGCTAGCGTGGTGTCGGACCTGGTGTGGGCGGAACGGCACTCGCTGGCTGCGGTGCTGCCGGGGCTCAAGGCGCGCTTCCTGGCGTGCCGCAAGGAGGCGGACATGGACGGGTTCGAGCAGCTGCTGGCGGCCGCTCCCAAGCTGGCGGCGGAGCTGATACGGGGGATGGCCAGCGCCTGAGCGGTTGGTTGGTTGGTTGCATGGCTTGCGTCTATAGCTTGCGGGTCAGCATGAGGCCAGGGCCACTGCTTGGCCGTCCGCTCATGTCGAGCGTACTGCTCAGTAGGGCATGCGGTGGCTGTTGATGGGTGGAGCGAGAGCGAACTCAGCTAGTCGGGAAGTGATTTCTGGCGTGCCCACGCGTTTAGTGTAGCGTGCATTGTCGGTGTGCCTATGGCGTATTTTGTGGCATGGGTCGGCTGGGCGTGCCGGTCAGAGCCTGGGTGCGGTAGGCCTGACAGGCGGCCACAGAACGCGTGATGACCAGAGCCCCGCCGCGAGGGGCCGCAGCAGTCTGCCAGGAGCGGAGGGGACTGGCGGACGCTGCGATGCGCTTGCCGGTGCGTACTTGTGTTTGGTGCGGACAAAAATTCGAAAAACGCGAACAAAGGCAGCACGGTATCCGGACAGCAACACATGGGGTGTGTGCCAACGGTGCGGCCAATTTGAATGCCCATTTGAGTGCGGGACCGTGGGGCCCAGGTATCTGAGTGTCGCGGTAGCGCGCTGTGATGTCGTGGTCTACTGGCAAGTGCTTGCTCGCTCTTCCCTGGCAATTGGAGCGGACTGGCACCGAGACCACAAGGGGCACCCGTGGGGCAACCCCCGGGCGACACACCGCACAGGTTTTCAGATTGATCACGGCCAGCAGAGGCCGGCCACAGTGGGCCCGCACTCGCTCGCGCCACAGCTAGGACGCATCGCTTGCGCCCCTGCCTCCCTCGCTCCCACCGCCAGCGCCTCTCGTTCGTTCAGTACCCGCACGTGCAGCCGAGCCACTGCTGCTCTCGCACCAGCTGCCGCCCACTACACAGGAGGACCACCACAACGCCGGCGCTGGGCGCCGCCCGCGACGCGCCATGCCAGCCACGCGGCCCAGCGGCCGAAGACCCTTGCCGGAATTCGCCAGCCCTCACACCTAACCGCCGCCTACAGCGACCTGCCTAGCCGCAGTCCCCCCCCACACACATGCGCTCCTTGCACGCTACCTACCTATGCCTGCCCTGCACCATACACTTTATCTTTCTGTGTCTGTTAGTCAGTCAACCACGCAGCCGCCCCGCCATGCGGCGCCGGCGCGCCCTGCCGCGCCCCCACCCCAACCCGCCCAGCTCGCATGCTTGCCGCGCCGCCCCAGACCCCTGCAAGCAACCGCCCTGCCTGCACCCACCCCTGCTGCCCGCCACTACGCGCCCACCACCAGCCCGGCGGGCCCCGTGGACGTGTTAGTGACCAGCGGCCTGAAGCCCAACTCGTCCACGGGGATGCCAAACTCTGTGAGCTTGGCCTCGTACACCCGGATGAGGTCGTTGTGGGCCTTGCTGACCTTGGCCACATCGTACTGCAGCGCCTTGATGATCTGAAAGGGGAGGCGGCAGCAGGCGAGAGGGGCACACGGCACGGTGAGGCCCCTGCAGGAGCGGAGGGGCACACACACATAGCCCTCTGGGGGTCCCTCTGCGCACGGCCAACGCGCCACTTTACCCGGGGCGTGCTGTGCCGCGTGTGGGGTTCTGTTCTACCTAACATTGGAACACATAGCCCTGGGCCCATGCTGCCGCCCCCACCTGGTTCTTGTTGTCCAGCACCTCCTCCAGCCGCTGGTTGATGGCGGCCAGCGTGCCGGGGTCCAGGTTGGCGGCAGTCAGCACCTCGGCCAGCTGCGCCTCCTTCATCTCCAGCGCTTCGCTCATGGCCTGGGGGCGTACATGATGAGTGGAGACGGAGGACAGGGGCTGGTGAGTGTTTGCGAGCAGCCCCATGGGCCCCAGAGCTCTTGCAGCGCGACACCTTGCCCCGCCTCGCGCCCGGCCCCCTCGGCCCTGCCTCTCCCTGCCGCTCCCGCCCGCACCTCGATCTTCTTCTCCAGCAGCGCGCTCTTGAGCCCCGTCTTCTGCTGCACGTCGTGGATGCTGGCCTCGAACTTGGCGTACAGCTCGTCGCGCTCGGACTGCACCTTGGAAAAGCGCTGGGACAGCACCTGAGCGGGAAGCGCGGGGAGGGAGGAGAGGGAGGGATGCGGTGCGGTGTCAGCAGGCGGTGTCTGTGCCGGCTTGCATCTGCTCGCGGCCGTGCACTCTGCCCGCTGCTGTGGCGTCCGCCTGTCCTGCCCCGCGCCGCACATCCACCCACCTCGTTCTCCCACTCCAGGTTCTTGATCTGCCGCTCCGCATTGAGCAGCCGCGCCTTGGTCTGCGGTGGGAGGCGTGGCCAGGGGAGTGAAGCACACATGCCGCTTAAAACTGCGTCAGCTGGAGAGATAGCACGTCTCTATTACGACCTGGCCCCAACGTGTGCATCCGACATCGCTTCTTCTTCCGAGCGCACACACCGACACGCGCATCGCCCCAGCCCCCACCTGCGCCAGGCTGAGCTTGTCCTTGTCGTAGTTGGCCAGCTGCTGCCGCAGCGCCTCCACCTCCTTGAGCGCCTTGGTCAGCGGCTCGGATAGCCGCTTGTTGTCCTACGGCCGGGGTGGGGGAAAGGATGGGGGGGAGGCCGGGGCGTGTTGGGTTGAAGGGGTGGTGAGGTCAGGGCCGGGGCTTACCCGTGCCTTGCCGTCCCTCAGCTCCAATCGCCCGCCCCTGCCCCTCCTCTCTCTCACCTGTGCGATCTCGTACATGAGCTTCTCGTTCTGAGCCTCGCGCTTCTTCATCTCCGCCACGTCCTCCTGCGAAAGGGAACAGGTCAAGGGCAGGGCGGGCGGCAAGAGCGGTTCAGGTGGGGATGCGGGGGCACGAACCGTGGGCTGCCGCACGCCGCATCCCCGCGCATCCGACTGCTACGGGGTACCCCAGTCTCCAGATCCCCCCCGCGCCTATTACCAATACCCCCAAGCTCCCCATGCCCCTGCCCCCCCCCACCCACCTTGAGCGTCTTGATGAGGTCCAGGTTGTTGTGGGTGATGTCGTTGTAGTAGTTCTTGATCTCCGCGAACGCGCGCTCGTGCTTCTTCATGAGCTCGTTGATATGTGTGTTCTTGCGCTCCTCGATCTCGTGGATCTCCTACGCAGGTGCGGACGCAGGGACGGGAGCCAGGACCCGAGCGCGTTGGGCTGCTGTTGTTGGGCTCCCGCTGACGCTGACGCCTGAAGTGACTGGCCGCTGCCGACCCTCCCCGCATCGTGCCCCAGCCCCAGCCCCACCAGCCCCAGCCCCAGCCCCACCCCCGCAGCCCACCTGCTTTCTCCGCAGCTCCATGTCGTCCCGCAGCATCTTCATCTTCTTCTCGTACTTTTGCTGCAGCTCGCGGGCCTGAGTCAAGGAGAGCGGGCGAGGGGCAGGAGCAGCGGCGGCGTGGGGCGGCGTGGGCAACGGGGCAGCCGGCGACAATTGCACCACCTTCGAAGCGCTCCATCGACACCAGCGGCCCCAACCCCGGTGCTAGAGCCGCCGCCGGGTCGGGCTCCTGGTCGCGCCTTGCCGCGCCTCTCCCGACGCACCCACAAGCCCGCTCCCCTCCCACACCTGCAGCTCAAACTCCTGCCGCAGCTTTGTGATCTCCTTGGCGTGCTCCAGCTTGAGCTGCCGGATGATGTCCTGGTGCGCCAGCTCCTGCAATGGTTGGATAGCAGGGAGGAGGACAGGGGGAGGACGGAGTGAGAAGCAGGCGGGCAAGGTCGCCGGCTGGGCTGCCGGGCTGTTGTGAAATACAGGGGTCGGGGCAGGGCGACATTATGACTGCGGCGGCACGGCGCCTCCCGTGCCCGGCACGAGAGAGCGGCTATCGGCCGCTCGCCGCGGCCATCGCCCCCACATTCTTGCTGCCGACCACGGAGCACGGACCGAGCGCAGCACAGCGACCTGCAGGCCGCTGGGCGTCAGGCTTGCGCCCGGCCTGGCCGCCTCCAAGCAGCGACCAGCCGCCGGAGCCCCTTGCTAGCAGCCACACCGCCAGCGCCAACGCCAGCACGCCAGCGCCCACGACCCCGGCTGGCGGCCACCCGCCGCGGCGCAGGAGCTCAGCGACAGTAGACGGCGTCCAGCCGCTGCACCGCCACCCCACTCCCCCTTCTCGTACACGGCTCCCGCGCCACCGGCTGCCCCCACCGCCCTGCTGGCTGCACTCGCTGGCTCGTCATGGCGCGCCCGCTGCGCGCTGCACCGGCTGCACCGCTGGCGCCAAGCACACGCAGCACCACCGGCTGTGGGCGTGGCTGGCCCAGGGCGGGCGGGCCGCTGCTGGATTGGCTGGCAGCCGACCACCGGTGCTCCGGCCCCGCGTCGCCCCAGCGCGTCAGTCTGCACTGCCGTGGCCCACAGCCGGTGGCGCTGCAAACCAAGCGTGGCGCCAGCGGTGCAGCTGGTGCCGCTGCCCTCGATGCAGCCAGCGGCTGCGGCGGCGCCTCTCCGGCGGCGCCGCTCCGGCGGCACAGCCAGGCAGGCCGCCTGTGCAGCCGCACGCCGGGGCCTTGCTGCCCTCGCTCTTGCTGGGTGGGCTGCCGAGTGCGGCGGGCACCGCTGCCGCGCCGCCTGCAGCCCACACCCAGGTCCGACTGGCGCTGCCCGTCCGAAGCTGCCAGGCTGCTGCCGGCCAGGTGCGGGCCGTCGCAGCGCTTCAGGCGGCGCGCAGCCGGGCGACAAGCCCGGCAGAGCCGCCGGCGTGCGGCTGCCGATGCGGGCCGCGCAGCACGCGGCATGCCCGGGACGGCGAACGCGCCGCCGCGGCTGGCTGCTCAGGAAGCAACGAGCCGCAACCGCAGCCGCGGCTGCTCCGGCCTGCTGCGATCGGCGCGTTGCCGTGCCCGTGGCTGCCGCCGGCGCGGCGGAATGCCGGGGCCTGCGCCGCCCTGCAGCCCTGGCTTGGAGGTCAGAACGGTCGGCGGGCCGACGGCGCCGCACGGGACCAGCAGCTGAGCAATGTAGCCTGGAAGCTGCGGCGCCGTCGAGCACCCGGCCCACGCCCCCGCTGCACGCCGTTGCCTGCGGCGCCGCTGCGGCGCGTCGAGCTCCCGACGACGGGGTCAGCTGCTGGTCCCGTGTGGCGCCGTCAGGCGCCGGCCGCTCTGAACCCCACACGCGAGCCATTGCCAACCAGCTGGCAAGGGGCGAGCGTGCGCTTCCTCCAGCCACGCCATGGGGGCCGCGGGACCCGACAACATCCTTGCCGCTGCCTTGCAGCCCGACGTGCATAGCCGCCAGGACGGCACCAGGGCTACGCCGCAGCACCGGGCCTGCTCCCTGACCAGCGGCCGCACATTGGAAGCTGCATGGCAGGTAGAGGCTCCGCGCCAGCTCCCCAGTGCACCAGCTAGCTGCGGCGCGCGCCGCGCACCTGCCCCTTGACCGACAGCCGCATCACTCACAGCGAATGGATTAGCAAGCTAGCTAGCGGTGGCTTGCGCCCCACCTGCTCCTTGAGCTCCAGTTTGAGGTTGCGCTTGTCGTGGCCAAGGTCGCCCTCCCGCTTGCGGTACTCGTCCTGCTGCAGCTTGAGCGCCAGCTCCCCGTCGCCCTTGAGCGTGGTGATGTTGTTCTGGTGCTCGTACAGCAGGTGCTTGACTTTTTGCTTGTAGACCTACAGGGGGAGGGGCGTGGGCGGTTGGGGGAGGGTTCGAGGGGTATGGCGGGGGGCCAGGCGGGCACGCGTGCGGTTGCGGACTGAAATGGGATGGTTGCGACGGCCGACGGCTGAGCCTGCAGGGCACGAGCCTGAAGGCCAGGCCACATGCCGTGCTGCATCGGTATGCATGTGGTCGGGGCTGTGAGAGCAGCGCAGGGGGGAGGAGGCGGTGCGGCGGGGTGGGGGCGCACCTTGATTTCGACCTGGTGCCGCTCCTCCATCTCCTCCATCTCCCGGTCCTTGTTTCGCAGCTCTGCCCTCCGGTCCTCCAGCTCCTTCTTCGTAATCTCCCAGAAGGCATTGATCTTGTCCTGCGCTCCCGGGCCACAACGCGGGTCAGGGCACAAGCCCCAGCATGCGTCGCCCCGCGGACCCGCGGCCGCTTACTCGCTCAAGCTGCATGTAGTTTCGGTATTCCTCCTCCTTGTTCTTTTCTTTTTCCAGCGTTCCTATCTTCTGGTTGAGCTCCTCCACCGAGGCGCCCTCGATGTCGCCTGTGGGCATGCCCTCCTTCTTCGACTCCTGCCAGGGGACGCACATCGCTCGGGTGAGCCGCAGTAGTTGTCGAAGGGGCCCACGCTGCAATGTACCTTCTTGCCCTTCTTCGGCTTCGCCTTCGGCGCCATGCTTGCTAACTTGGCTCAGAATAAAGCTTGGTAGCTTCAGAGACGACTGTCGGGCTGCGTGTGGCTTATCAGTAATGTCGTCGCGTGCTCTGTGGCAGAGTCCCTGAAACTCTGCATGGGGGAATGGTCGCTTCGTCGACGTGCCCACAAACGTCAACCATTCATGCCTGGCACTCACAACATGCTGCAGTAGTACAGCGTGCTGCTGTTTCAGCCTGCGCGCTGAGCGACCAAGTACAATCGCCGCCCGCTAGAACTGCACGCGCAACCATTGCTAGGGCAATCATGTCAAGATCAGCTGCCGCCGGGCTGCTTGTGCGGCTCGGTGCAGCGTGCCAACGATCACTCGGACTTGCGTTCGCAGATAGCGCCTCCAGCGTGCCCAGCTGTTCCTATTCCACAGTGTCAACCTCTCTCCTCGGCGCGCGCCAGCACGGGCGAGCGGCCTGGAGCCTGGCGCGCTGGGCAGCACTGTCCGGCGCACCCCCAGCGCTCCCGCTCGCGGCGATGCCCGCTGCCGCGCAGGCGGACGCGGTCGCGCTCCTGCCGGCGGCCGTCCGCGCCTTTGCGTCGCGGCCCTCGCGCCGGCGGCCGGCTCCTCGGCCCGAGGCACCAGAATACTTCGTCGGTCTGGGCAACCTGCGGGACAACCCGGGCGCCACACGCCAGGTGCGCGAAGCATCCCTGCCCGACCAAACCCCCTGGGCGCACCTGGCGCACGGCACCAGCCAGGGTTCGTGCTGTGGCCTGGGGCACCCCGAGCGGCTGGGCCGGCTCCGTGCAGCTAACGTCCCAGTGACAGTCCCGCCGGCTTGACTGGCGGGCAGCAGCGGCGGACGGGCCAGCCCTATCTGCAGCGCCGTAGACCGCCGGCCCTTGCTCTCCTGGCGGCCCGGGCGAGGAGGGCGGCTTGCGAATGCTGCAGGGCACAGCAGGGCAGGGCACCGTACCCGCCGCACAGTTCCTGCGGCACGCTCCCGTCGGAGGCCTGCCGGCTGCGCACAGAGGCGCCCTCGCCGCAAGCCCGGCCCGGCCTCCCCTTTTTGGGAGCATGTGGTCCGTGCGCCTTGACCGAGCTGTTGCTCCCGCCTCGCGCCTGGCCCACAGCGCATCCGGCTGGGCTACGGCAACGCAAGCCGCCGCGGCAAATTCGGTGGCCGCGGCCTGAACGGCCAGAAGTCGAGGGGTGCGCCGGGACGGGTGGTGGGTCGCGGGGGAGGAGTGAAGGGCAAAGGGCGGCGGCAGTGGGTACCAGCGTGTCAACGAACACGACGCGCACTGCGTCACGTGCGAGTTCCGGGCACGGCAACGGTCTGTAGCTCCCGCCTGTCGGAAGCGCCTTGGCCATCCCCTCGCACCACCGCGCGCGCTCCCGTGCCGCGCCTCCTCCCCACGCGTGTCACCCCGTGGTCTTCGCACATTAGTTTGTTCACCCCTCGGCTCATCCCCCTGCCTTTTCCCCCATCTGCGCCCCCAGGCCGCAGCCTGCACATGCTGTACGACGGAGGCCAGCTGGGGCTGCTCAAGTTCCCCGTGACGCGCCAGCGTCCGCCGTGAGCCAAGCGCGCATGCATGGTGGCCGAAAGCGTGCACGCACAGGGGCCGAAAGCGTGCATGCACATTGGCCGAAAGCGTGCATGCACATTGGCCGAAAGCGTGCACGCACAGGGGCCGAAAGCGTGCATGCACATTGGCCGAAAGCGTGCACGCACAGGGGCCGAAATCGTGGTTGCACAGGGGCCGAAATCGTGCATGCACAGGGGCCGAAATCGTGCATGCACAGGGGCCGAAGTCGTGCATGCACAGGGGCCGAAATCGTGCATGCATAGGGGCCGCAGAGCTCGCAGCGCACTGCATGTGGCGTCTGTGCCGCCCAATCGGACGCACTCCGGCCCCGACCTGCGCCCGTGCCTGCTCCTCCCCCTCCTCGCCCTGCTCCTCCCTCCCCCCGGCCCCAGCTATGAGGTGCTGTACACGCAGCTGGGCCTGAGGCGGGTGGTGGAGTGGGTGCAGCTGGGGCTGCTGGACCCACGGAGGACCATCACCATCAAGGTGCGGCACTGCGAGCTGACCGGGCATAGCACAGCGTGGGAGGACCATCGTAGGAGGCACGCAGGGGTACCCTCAACCAGCTCAAGGTGCGGTGCTGTCGGGCCTGCGTGGGCGACTCCATCCTGCCGGGCGGCGTGCACACCAACAGTGTCAACAGGCAGTGCCCCTCCAACACCCATAGCGTCTGCAGCACGGGTGCCGCGCAGCCCACTGATGGGGCGCTCCAGGCCCAGGTCATCCCGAGCCATCCCGAGCCATCCCGAGCCATCCCGAGCCATCCCGAGCCACCGGGTCCCTAGCGCCTGCAGGAGGCGCACGTGCCCCCGCGGGGGGTGTGGCTCGAGCAGATGGTGGCCGCCAGGATTCCCCACTGGGCTCGGTTTCTCAACCCCCTGCCGCCCGTGCTGGAACCCGCCGGTTCCGTGCCGCAGGACCTGTACGACAGCGGCTGCGTGACGGGGGCCATCAAGTACGGCGTGCTGCTGTACGGCACGGCGCCGCTGCCGTACGCTCTAGACATCCAGGTGCGCCGCGCCGGCCTCTGCTTTCATGAGGGCGGTGTGGCGCAGCGGCGCCGGCCGTAATGGCAGGCGGGGTGTAAGCCTGCGGCCGGCTCACCCGCAGCGCGCCGTCATGGTTGCCCCCCTGCCCATGCTCCGCGTCCGCTCTGGCAATCTTGACCCCCACGCCACCCCTGTCACCGCCCTGCAGGTCACCGCCGCCGACCCCGACACGCGCGCCTGCGTGCAGGCCGGCGGGGGGGCCGTGACGCGGACGTACTACACGCGGGAGGGCCTGGACGCCGTGCTCTACGTGGGTTGCGCGGCGTTGGTTGGTTGGGGAGCGTTGGCCCGCCCGCGCATGGGGACAGGAGCGGGGGTGGTCGGGGAGCGGCGCTAGCAGCGGCCGGGCGTGGGCATCGGCTGGCGCGGTGACCGGCGGGGTGCCGGGGGTGCCCTGCACCACATCGCAAAATCACACAAGCAAGCACCGCGCTGGGGGTGCTGCTCTTCCTTACCTGGAACATGAACACGCAAGCGCCGCTCGCCCCAGGCCGCCCTCAACCCCCCTCGCTCCCCTTGCCCCACGCCCCTCCAGCCGCTGAAGTACACGAGCCGCCGGCTGCCGCTGCCGCTGCCACCGCCCCGGTGGCACCCCCGCCACAACGGCCGCTTCGACGCCATCGGCGCCATCCCACCGCAATCCAGGTGCGCGGACAGGCGGTGATGGGTGGGGTTTTTGCAGCGCTGGGCCCGAGCTTCTTGCGTTGGGAAGCCTGCCGTTGTCTCAGCTACTGTGGCATCGTCGGCGGCGATGGCGGTGGAGGCTACGGTGACGGTGATGGGCTGGGAGGGTCCAGCATCAGCTTTCTCGGGCCCGAGCTTCTGGCTCGGTTCGCGAATGGCTAGTTTGCGACCCCCTCGGTACAGCCCCGCCGCGGTCCAGGTGCGCGGCCGGCGGGGAGGCTCGGCTGGGGCTGAGCGCGCAGCCAGGGGGACGCACGGCAGGCTACTGGAGTTGGTGGCCGCAGCATGAGCCGCCAAAAGGCATCTCGCGCGCCTTATGCGCGGAGCATTATGTTTCTTGATATTCAAGAAATCAGGTCGCACTTTGCGATGTGTGGTCAGCAATGGAGGGATGGCCATGTGGGTTGATGGTGAGCCGCGTGCCCCTGCCCCCCGCCAGGCCCGTGCCGCAGCCGCTGCTGCAGCTGGCGGCGGCCGCCGCCGCCACTGCGGCCGAGTCCGGCACGGCCGCGGGCGCCGCAGCCAAGGCGTGAGGCGCGGCGGCGGCGCCCGCCGGCGCACCGCGGGCGGGCGGCTGCTTGCAGCGGTGGTGGCGGCTGCACCAGCGCGGGGGCTGCACGAGCGCCTGGTCGCGGGTCGGGTGGGGTGGTGGTGCTGACAGTCGGCAGGGGGACACCAGGTCGGGCGGCAGGCTGCTGCGGGCGACGGGTGCAGGCGCCGCCCCGTGGGGCAGTGCGGCGCTCGCTGCTGCGACAGGCGCCCTGCGCCCGCGGCCCCGCGCCGCGGAGCGGAGCGGCGGGGCGCGGTGTGTGGGCTGCGAGGCCGGGCGCGGTTGGGCTCTAGGACGGGAACTCGGAGCCTAGAGTGGGAGTGCATTGGGTGACCGCGTCGCTCCGGCCGGGCTGCGCGCTGCGTGTGCGGGCGCTGGCGTTGGCGTTGGCCTGCTCAGCGCCAGGCCGCACCCGCTGCGGCCATGGCCACGGTCGAGCTTGGGCGTCGGGGTCGGGCGCGTCAGTGAGCGGCTGGCCTGCGCAGCGGGGCGGCGGGAGCGCATGGAGGCGGGAGGCCCCGCGGCGGGATACGGCCGCAGGTTGTGTAACAGGCGGTGCAAGAGGTAATCCTCGGATGCTCAGAGCCCACGGGCTGTGGCAGTAGAGCTGCTGTAACAGGAGTACCTGCTACAAGCAAGAGGTCTCTCGAGATGCTTCACGGAACCACGGGAATGGTATATATGGTGTGGTGGGGGTGTTCCCGCCACAGCTGCCACAAGGGAGCACTTGGTAGGTCGAGACGGGGATGGGCCCATAACCCTGGTGTCCCATGCGCACAGGGCACAGCGCTCTGGCTTTCACACTCGTTAGCCCCACAGGCAGTCGACCCCGGTAGCGGCAGATACCCGAGGTCGCCGACTGGTTGCACCGCCCTAGCCGCCACACCCGCCACAGGAAGGCCTTCACTGAAATGCTTTTCGGGCGATAAAGCGACCTCGAGCACAGGCCCGAGCCCTGTTGTCGTGGTGACAAGCGCCGGTGCCGCTCCGGAAGTCCAGCACCAGAGTCAGCGAGGGCCCGGCCGCGGCTCGGGCAGGCCCGACCTGTGTGACTGAGGCCTTGCTAGCGGAGCGAGTGTATGTGAGTGTGTGAGGAGGGATGAGCCCCGGCCAGAGTCAGGTGTATCCCTATTCCTTCTTCCACAAACGGCCCCGGCCGGCTTGCTTGCTGAGGCCCTGCGGATTATATCCTAGGCCCACCCCGTGGCGACACGTCCTAGGGCCACCCCCTGTGCTGGCATTGCTGGTCGGGGCCAGGAGGGCCCTCCTGCGCTGATTGTCGGAGCCGCAGCTGGCCCCTCTGGGGCAGGGGTTAGCCGTGCGTACCTAAGCTGCGCCACGCAGGCTAGATCCGGAACCCGGACCACCTGGCCCATGCAGAGCGCGCTGGGTCCTGCTGAGCCGCGCTCCGGGAGACCCAGGGACGCCCAGGGAGACCGACCGGCACACGGCACGTCGCCGTCGCAGCAGAACGCGGTCCCAATCCCAGCCCGCGCAATGCTAGTTCTTGGGTTATGTTTTGGCTGGCTGGGATGTCGCGAATATGGAGGGCGCGGCAGCCTGAACGCCCAGCATGAAACACGCGGAAACCTAGTTGCCACCCAAACGCCGACCCATATGACGCGATCAGAGCCCCATTATATGCGACATGCACGTTTAACTGTTGACCTCGTCGGATGACTGTTGCGCTGCTTTCGGGCTCCTCCTCTGCGGACGGGCGCGAACGCCCGCGCCAGCCCAGGGGCAAGACAGCGCTCGGCCAGCACGTCCATGCGTGTTTTGAAGCCATCAATTAACTTCAACGGCGCTGCGCGAACGTCGCAACTGAGCGTGCGGTGAAGCAGCGGTCCCAGCATGCTTTATCGGGTCGCTGCGCCGAAGAGACGGAGCTCAGTCAACCATGGGACTTGTGAGGGAGTCAGCAGCTGCATGAGTCAAGCGCAGTAGGGCAGCGTCGATCTCGAGCTCTGCTCGCCGCACGCAGCTCATCGCTCCAATCCGGGCCCCTTCAAAGACCCCGCCCCACGCAATATCTGCTGCTCTTCCGCTGCGACACACACTTCGTCGCGTTTAGCCGTCACATATTCACCATGCAGGCAGGTCCCAGCGTTGCAGCTTAGCGCCTCACCTGACCGCATCTCGCTGACCCTTATCGCCATTATCGTTTCGTTCTTCGCGCAGACCATGCGCGCCCCCGCCGCCTCTGGCGCCGTAAGTCATAGCAGCGTTCGCAGGCAGCGAGGCAGCCTGACTTGAGCAAGGCGACCCTAGCCGATGGCGCTTGCACTCAGCCGAGTCGGCTTCCCCATCCTGCACAGGCCACCCGTGTGGCTGGCCGCCGCGTGTTCCGCCCCATGGCCAGCGTGGCTTCGGGCGTGGAGACCGATGTGTCCAAGCGGTGAGCTTGCTGGGTGGAGGTTCTGCTCGCGCGACGTTGCGCTCATGGTGTTTGTGCACGTTCGCCTGCTACAGGACGGTGCCAATTAAGATGGAGGAGGGCGAGGTGAGGCGAGCGGCTGGAGAGAACACGGGCGGCGGACAGGATCGGCGACCGAGCGCGACCACTTGGGTCACTGTGCAAATCACGTCGTGCGTGCTAAGTGGAGCTCATTTCGACCCCACGTAGATGCCCCTGAACACCTTCTCGAACAAGGCCCCCTTCAAGGGCAAGATTCGGTCGGTGCAGACCATCACCGGCCCCAAGGCCACCGGTGAGACCTGCCACATCATCATCGAGACCGACGGCAAGATCCCCTTCTGGGAGGGCCAGTCGTACGGTGTCATCCCCCCGGTGAGTTCCCACGACGTGGGGTCGCGCCACGCCTGCGTGCGCTCGCCACCTCTGGCCGTGCTTGCTCTGCCTGCGCCTGCTCCTCGCCGCCCTCACATCCATGCTCTCACATCCAGCCATGCCATAACCCAACACGCCGTGTCGAGCTCCCTCCCCTCCCACTCATCCCCCCTCGCGCACCCTCGTGGCGCAGGGCACCAAGATCAACAGCAAGGGCAAGGAGGTGCCCCACGGCACCCGCCTCTACTCGATCGCCTCGTCCCGCTACGGTGACAACTTCGACGGCCAGACCGCCTCGCTGTGCGTGCGCCGCGCTGTGTACGTGGACCCCGAGACGGGCAAGGAGGACCCCGCCAAGAAGGGCCTGTGCTCGAACTTCCTGTGCGACGCCAAGCCCGGCACTGAGATCAACATGACCGGTGAGGCGCACAACACGCCCGTCACTAACAGAGGGCTGGGGCACGGGGGCACCCAGGCTGGCCCGCGTCCGGGGCTTCCTCACCTGATCGCCGTAATGTGGGTCGGGCCGGATGCACCTGTCCCACCGCGGAGGCACCCCTGACGCGTCCCTCGCCCTCCCGCCCGCTCTCCGCAGGCCCCACCGGCAAGGTCCTGCTGCTGCCCGCTGACACCAACGCGCCTCTCATCATGGTGGCCACCGGCACGGGCATTGCCCCCTTCCGCTCGTTCTGGCGCCGCTGCTTCATGGAGAACGTGCCCAGCTACAAGTTCACCGGCCTGTTCTGGCTCTTCATGGGTGTCGCCAACTCGGACGCCAAGCTGTACGACGAGGAGCTGCAGGTGCGGTCACGGACGTGCTGTACGAACGACGCGTGCGTGGATGACGCCAGGCGATGTGCAGCTTTGAAAGGACGATGACGTGTGCGAATGACCGAAGTTGCTGCAGCACGGAGCGTACTAAGCGTCGGAGCTGACACTTTCGTTGGGGTCCGCAGGCTCACGCTCGGTGTCCCCTCGTCCCCTCGCCCCGCCTCCCGTCTCCCAGGCTCTGGCCAAGGCCTACCCCAGCCAGTTCCGCCTGGACTACGCTCTGTCGCGCGAGCAGAAGAACCGCAAGGGCGGCAAGATGTACATCCAGGTGCGGCCAGTTGCAGCAAATGACCGTCGTGCGGACGGACGACACTCACCCGGGGGACGGCGCCCTGCTTGACCTGCCTTGCGCCGCTGCCAGCCCCGGTCCACCACCGCGCATGGGCTAGGGTCGTGGACCGACGCCTTCTACCTGGTCGGCCCTTCACACCTCCCCTTCCCCTTACCCTTACCCGTTCCTCGACCCTCAGGACAAGGTGGAGGAGTACGCCGACGAGGTGTTCGACCTGCTCAACAACGGCGGCCACATGTACTTCTGCGGCCTCAAGGGCATGATGCCCGGCATCCAGGTGCGGGGTTTGGCCTACAGTGAGAAGGCTGGTGTCTGGGAGAAGGCGGAGAAAGCTAAGGGCTCGGCGCAGGTCAGGGCGCGAGCCACGGCTACCGTCGTCTGCCGTCGTCTGCCCTGTTGTCGTGGCTACATTTGCGGCGCGGCCGCTCACTCTCTTATGCCTCGCTTTCCCTCGTATTCGGCCCCGCAGGAGATGCTCGAGCGCGTGGCCACCTCCAAGGGCCTCAACTACGAGGAGTGGGTGGAGAACCTCAAGCACAAGAACCAGTGGCACGTCGAGGTCTACTAAATCAGTAGACCTAGCGTGGCGACTGGCTTGAGCGGCGGCGTGGTCCTGTGTTGGCGGGAGCCGTGTGGTGTGGTGGGGGAGCAGGTGGTCGCGGAGCGCGGCGGCGTGCGGGCCGCGAGGCCCGGCGCTGCCGCCGCGGGCTGGTCCCCGATGGCGTGACGTGTTGGGGAGCCGCGTCCTGTTGCACCTGGTAGCGGCGAGAGCCGCGGCGGGTGCAGTTTTGTAGGGGCGCGTGCGTCGTCCCCTGTGCGTGGTCCGGCGGCCCCGAGCGCCGGTGCGGCCGGGCGCGCTGGGGCGGCGCGCTGCGGTGCGTGTCGCGTGCGGTAGGGGCCGTGTGAGCGGGTGTGCAGCTGGCGTGGCGTGTGTGGATGGATGTATCTTTTGCGGTGCGAGAGAGCGATGGTGTGGCTTGGAGACCTGTGGTTTGCATGCGGTGCATGTAAGTACGCCCTGAGAAACGCAACTCGCATTTCCTGGTGTCAGTAGCAGTCAAAAGCGATTGCGTGATACGTCAATCTTGACGTCAGTGCATGCTCTGCCCCAACTCGCTGTCCCTCCGCCATGTCCGCTGGAGAGGGCTGACCACGGCTTGGACGGGCGGGCGGGTGCAGGACGCGCTCAGCGCGGGATCGACGGCCAGGATCCAGCTGAGGGCCAATGGGTGAGCGAACTAAGCGCTGTTGGCGAACACCGTGCTCTCATCGGACTCATCTGTCATACCTTGCTCCCCGGTTGGTCAGCATAGAGGCACTGGACGCGCCTGAGCACGCCGCGCACGTATTGTATCAAGACAAGCTCCTAAATCAACAGGCAAGTGCCTCTTCAGGCGACCAATGGCCTTGGACCGTCACGCGCCTTGCCGGGCAGCTCCGCGGCGCTAAGCAGTGGCAATCATGCTTACATTCCGACATGCTCCGTACCTTGCTTCCGCGTGCCGTGCCCGTTCGCCGCTTTTGGTAGGCAACGTTCCGTCGCAATTGGCCGCGCCCATTCCCCTCCGTTGCCGCGCTGCCGTGCCCTGACCCAGGGGAGAGCCTGCCCTGGCCCGCCCAGGCACGGGCCGGTTCTTCAGTAGAAGGCACGGGCCGGCTTTTCAGTAAAAAGGCACGGGCCGGTTCTCCAGTAGAAAGGCACGGGTCGGCACCCTCCGCACGCGGCCGCAGTCCTCAGCCCACACAGCACCTCACTCCACAGCATTGCTGCCAGCCAGCTTTGTCCAAGCCGAGTCCTGCTCTCCTCAGCCAGCAGCGCTGGCGGATGACTGCTCCAACGCTACGGGGTTCGCCGGCTGCAGCAGCCCCTCCGCGCGTGGCCAACTGCTGGGCCTGTCGCTGAGCACTGGCTCCAGCGGCGCTCAGCGGCCCCTGCTCAGAGGCATCGGTCGTGGGCCGTCAGCCCCGCACGTCTCGCACTCCTCGGCCGCCCCGCTGTCATGCGCTCGACCCACCCTCTGGCCTTCGCGACGTCCTTGACTACACACTGACGGGGTTGGCCGCCGTTTGCATCGCATCGAGCTCGCCAGCTGTGGAGGCTGTGGACCTGCGGCAAGCCGCGGCCCGTGACGCTGAAATAATACGAACAACGCGAACGAAGGCAGCACGGTATCCGGCACCAGCATGCCAAGACCACCGGCCCCTTGAGTACTGTGTTACCCGTGCGAAGTGCGGATCTGCCGCCCCTGTTTCCAACTGACATTCCTGGACAGCCGTTGCGCACGTTGCCGCCAGGCGACCTACGCCAGGTGCAGTTGCCGCCGCGCGGTGCGCCCGCCAGCGCTGCCGCACCGTTGGGCGTGGAGGAGCTTGGTAGGGTGTTAGGTCTGGGGGTGTGTGTGTGCGAGGCATCGCAGCAACGAGCCTGCCGGCTCCCGCCGCCTGCGACGCACAGTGCAGCTCACGCAGCGTTCCAGCCTTGCAGCATCTGTTTTGCTGTGCGCAAGCCCTGCAGCGGGCCTACATAACACCGCACCACATGGCCACGTTGCAACCGTGTGTGCCCGCCGCGCCAGATGCCGACGACTCGGAGGGCACGGAAGCGGTCGGGCCGGCGGCCCTCGTGACGCTGGCCTTGGCGGGGCAGATCAGCCGGCGCAACACAGCCACGCATCTCGCGCTCGTGGCGGAGGCCACTGAGCAGGGCAGAACCACCTGTATGTCAGACATTTGGGATGATGAAGCCACGTTGCATTACGTTCGGGGGCGCAAGCTGCCCGCGGGGCTGGGCGAGATCGAGCAGCGCCGGGTGCTGCGCCGCGCAGCGGCTTACCGCCAGGCGGGCGGCCGGCTGCTCCGCATCATGCCCGACGGCACGCAGCGTACGTGTTGTGCCGCAACCTCAGCAGCGCAGGCATCTAATCGAGGACGTCCACGCGCGCTTGGGCCACTTCGGTTCGCGGCGCACGCTGGCGCTCGTGCAGCATGATCACTGGTGGTACGGCATGGGGCAGGACGTTGAGGCAGTGGTTTCGCAGTGCAAGCTTTGCAGCCAAGCCAATGCTGTGGGCAGCGTGCGGCCCGAGCAGCTTCAGCTGCTTCCCCTCATGGTACCTCTGGGGTGTCGATTTGTGCGGGCCGTTCCCGCAGACGCCCCGGGGCGCGCGTTACGTGATGGTAGCCATAGAGCATTTCACCAAGCATGTCGAGTTGATCCCGTTTCCGGATAAGACAGCCGCGTCCACCGCCCACACGCTCCTGACGCATGTTCTGGCCCGGTTCTCTGCACCAGCCGAGGTGCTGACGGACCAGGGCACTGAGTGGGAGGGCGCTTTCTCGGAGTTGCTAGAACAGTGTTTCATCTATCGCCGCCAGGCCTCGCCTTACCATCCGCAGGCAGACGGCCTGGCGCCGCCCGCGCCGCCGCCCGGCCCCATCGCCGCCGCCGTGGCGAGCGACTTGGTGGGCGTGACCATGCGGTCCGTGATGAGGCCGCGGGCGCCGCCCACAGCTCCAGAGCCGGCCCCGGCCTCAGCAGCGCGCCGGACCGCGCCCGCGCCGGCCGCACTGCTGCTGCGGCCGCGGCCTTCCCCAGGATCCGCCAGCGCTGCTGCGGCGTAGCTGCCGCTGCCGGCCGTTGCTGCCAGTACTGCTGTCCCCGCCGCCGCCCCAGGCCGGCGCATCCGGTCCGCCGACTGGGACCTGGCGGCGCCGCGCGCTGCTGTTGCGGCCGCCGCCGCGGGCACGGAGAAGGTGCTGCTGTGGGCAGGGCCCGCCCACGCGACCCTGGGGCCCGCGGCCCGCACCGCCGCCGCAGCCGCCGCGTCCTGTGGCGACACTCCCCGCGGCGGCGACACGCCCCTAGGCGACACGGCGAACGTGGTGTGGTGCGGGTACGACATGATGTACGACACCACGTTGGGCGCAGGGCTGGCGGCTCGGGGCGGCGAGGCGGCCCGGGCGGCTCCGGCTGCGAAGGATGGGTAGGGCTGCGGCAGCGGCACATGGCCCTGCTGATGCTGGCCCGCGTCCCAGCCGTGCGGGTGCCGGCCAGGCGAACCATGGCGCGTCGTGCTGCCAGCCCCGGGCCCGGGTGTCGTACAATTAAGCGCGAGGCTGTCGTGCGGCAGAGTGGCCACATGGGGCTCGGGTACAACGTACGGCAGGTAGGACTGGGTGTCGGGCAGGAGCACGCTAGGGGCCTGTTGGGGGGAAGACAGGAGGGGGGAGTGCAGTTGGAGACTTGGGCAGCTGGCAATGACGTGCCGGTGCCGCGCGCTGCGTCCTTGCTTCCCGGGCCCCTCCCCTCCATCCCGGGCCCCTCCCCTCCATCCTGCCCACCCTGCCCTCACCGGCGGCCCTCCGTCAGCCAGGCGGTGCAGGTCCTCCAGCAGCCCCGTCAGCGGAGCGGGCTCGCAGCGGCACAGCGCCCCCTCGTACACCAGGAACCTGGCAGGGCAGGGAGGGGGGCGGGGGGGGGGGCAGCGGCCTTGCACGCACGCTCAGCCAACACCGGCCATGGGGGCGCTGCCGTGCCCCGTGCTGCCCCTCCCACTTGCGGCTCATGCCCGGCAGTGTGCGCAGCGCCTCGATAGCGCGGCGCCAGTTGGCGTGGCGGGCGGCCTCCGCTCGCGGTCTGGGGCCAGGGGTCCGGGACAGGGCAGGGGGTCTCAGGGGAGCGTGGGGCGCGCTGGGGTACACTCACAGGCTCGGGCCGCTGTGCTATCATGGTGGCGCATCTCGAAAGACGCCGCTGTACGGTCACACCCACCTCCTGTTGGCGCCCGTGATGGGCTTCCCGCTAAGGTTGGACACCAGCCAGCACACAAAGGTGCCGTCCTCCAGCAATGGCAGCAGCGAGGAGAAGCCCTGAAGGAGCGCGGACGGGGCGCGGGGTGGCAGAGGTAAGGAAAAGGCGTGTGACGGAGCTGTGCTGGAGGCTGCGCCCTGACCCCTCACGGCTGGCGTCCCCCCACATCCACCCCGTAAAGCACCTCAGCCGCCTCCCTCCTGCTGATGGCGCCGCTCTCCAACCACCGCAGCAGCGACGACTCCAGGCGCGCCACGTCGGCGGCGGCGTACGGCAGGGCGGCCAGCTGCGGCCAGCTGGGGCGGTACAGGAGGCCGCCGGGGGAGGCTGCGGGCGTAGGGGCAGGGCG
>BDDC01001411.1:896-18876 GCA_001662425.1 Chlamydomonas sphaeroides
TCTGACTGGCGCAAGTTCGCACACAGCAGAATCATCGCCGCCGCGAGACTCCTCCAGCTGCTCCACCGCCTCCGTCCTGGCTCCACACGGTCCCCCTATGCGCTGAGAGGCCCTTAGCCACGGCATCTATAGCTCGCCCCCACAAAATTCTGAATTGATGCTTGCAGTTGCATGCTATGCATGCGTGAGGACCTGGTTGGGCGGCGCCCGGCCGCTTTTATGGCGATCTATACTAGGTTATGTCCCTATGCTCCCCTGGATTCCGCCGCAAAGTCCATGAGCCCCCCAAGAGGGCTGCAATTGTTGTAGGAAGCTATGCGCGACCTTTCTCGCGTCTGCGCACGCTGTCTTCCGGTGGTCAGCCGCGACGCCCATCGCGACCGCGGGGCGTGCACCTGGCTTGGGGTGTCAAGCCCGTCCACACAGCGCCGTGTCAGAAGTGTCCAGTTATTAGATTCCTACCCTGCACGCGATCGGGAGCAATCCTATTCGACGGGGCAGCAGGTCTGCGGCTTAGTGTGCCACGTGGAAGGATAGCTAGGGAAGGGGAGATGACAGCCGAGCGCCCCAGCTGTAGGCCTGCCTCGCTAGCTGGCATTGCGCCGGTTCCCGTGACGTGACCGTGACAGGTTTCGGCCTTGCCCACCACCTCACAAGGGAGTACTGGATTGTCCCGTGACACGTGCAACATCGCCCGAGACGACGTGGTAATTACTAGCGCATGCAGGAGGTGCATCGCTGTTTATACCAACTTCTTGAACGGACAAGGTCTCCCGTGACAGGCACGCACGTCCAGCTACCTTCCAGCGCCGGCGAGCCCGTGACAGCTCCGTCACAATTCTTCATTCCGCGCCTCTGCACGCTCTACAATACTCGCATGTCAGCAGGTGTTGAAGTACAGTAAAGCAACCGTTAAGAACTTGTGACGCAAACGGCGTACCATCAACGATTGTCACACACTTCGTCCACGCACATCAACAAACTGCAGACTTAATTGTCCACAGTGCTGGGAATTGTTAGCTGCGAAGCGTGCGCAAGACATACGCCCGGCCGTGACAAAACAGCAAACTTCGCCACAGCAGCAGGCCACACACTTTGCTGCGCAGCGAGCGCAGATCTTGTTCTCACCAATGAAGTGGCCGGCAACAGCTGCTTTAGCGGCCGTGGTCTTCGCGTGAGTGGCGTCAGCCATTTTGTGCGCGCTGCTGCTGCTGCTGCTGTGTGTGCACTACTATGCTTGGCGCAAAGGCCTAGTTTGCTTGCTGCTCTAGCTCAGGGCTAGCGCAGCGGGCGCGCAGCTTTGTCCCATTGTAGCTTGAAACGTCGTCGCCGGTGACTTACGAGGCTCCCTATGCCCCCATGTGGACAAACCCTCTCGCAGGGCCGCCATTGAGGCAGTAGTCTCGGCTTCGGCACTGCCAATGTTTCCTCCCTCCAAGTGCGTGAAAACTCTCAGGCACAGCACTTACTCGGCAACTCTTCAACCTTATGCCGCTGATGGCAAGATCTGCTGGGTATGTACGTGCTTGCTTGCCGGGTGCCCATGTGTGCATTGCATTATGTGCTGCTGCTGGTGCATGCACTTGATGTGCGTACGGCCAGTTGTTGAGGTGCAACAGCTGCAACGCCAGCCACAAATAAATTCACAATGTGCAATGTCTGCAGAACCTGCGCCATGACCCTGCCCAGTGCACTGACGGTACTGGTGACGTAAGGAGGTTTCGACTCGGCTCGTGCAAGGGATGTCGCTGGGGCTCACTCCTGTTGCGTGCGTGATTGGAACACGCTTGGTTGTCGTTCCTGTGTGCAGGGTGCAGTCTGTTGCAACACGAACGTCAACAAATTCATGTTGGTGAGCAGGTGGCCAGCCGGCAGTACGTAAGCTGTGTGCCATATATACACGTCTTATGACTCCAGGGCCCTGAATTGCATGCCCCAACACCTGTGCAACGCCGCCACACTATCTACGCTATCCAACAAGCGTCTTGGTGAGTTAGCTGCACCCGGTACTGCCTGCTAGTGTTGTAGCTGGTGCCATTGTTGGTCTATCTGCAGCTGTCAATTTCGTCACGCACCTGTATCCTTGCGTGCAGATGAGGACTGCAATGCCGTGAGGGCCTATGCGACATTCAAGGACGTGGTGAGGAAGATGATGCATCAGTGCATGCAAGCTCTATGGTGTGCATGTATGCATGTGAACCACAAACTGCCGGCCGCCAACAGCTGACTGCATCTTTCATGGCGCACTTGTATGTTCGTACGACTTGCCTCAGGCAGATGCCAAGCAAATGGAGCATCGTCGCCGCAATGAAAACACGTTAGTCCTGAGCAACTTGGGCGTCAAGGTGACAGGGGTGTCCTATGTTGACAGAGCTGTTCTAGTGCCGTCACGCAGTTTGGCTCCATCTAAGCCCACCATGCCAGTTCCTGAATAAAAATGCATATTCTTGTCCCCAGGGTGGTGAAGTAAACGGTCAATTCTGTATTGTGGTCAAGTCCGGGATATGCAGTGTAAGGCAAACAGATAGAAGCAGGGCATGCATGGCAACTAGCATGCAGGAAGCAGCATGTCACGCACTTTTTGCTGTCCGTGTACCTGCCGTATTCCAATGCAGACCTTCACTAGCATAATGGCAGGGAACACCAGCAACTGGCAGGTGTGTATATGGCCTCCAATATAGCAGGGGCGTATATGGTCCTGACATGCGTGGGCAACTAACTGGCAACTCACTGCACTTCGCACTCACCAAGGATGGTTGCTGAAAAGGTATTTACATGTGCCTAACTGTGCTCCCATGGCAACGCAGGTTGCCCTTTATAACTCCGAGAACGGGGCCCATGGCTGCTGCCCTGTCAGCCGTGGCAACAACGACTCCAACCCACCGAGGAGCGAAAACCGGCCTCCCACAACATACCAGCCTCCTACTCCTACGCCTCGCACAAATCCACCACACCAACACGCCTCGCCTCCACCAAAGAACGCGCAGACGTCCCGCAGCCCTCCTCCGCGCAGCCCGTCTCCTCTCCGCAGCCCTCCTCCTCGTCACAGCCCTCCTCATGCCCAAACACAGCCCCCACCACATTCCCGTAAGTGCCTGTGCTGCTGTGGCTTCTCGAGCTGCTTAAGCTGCTTGGCCGCCCTGATTACATACTGCTGTACCTGCTTATACATAAACTAACCTACCTCTCTACCGGCCATCTGTGTCCCTCCATTCGCCACCTGCAGCCGTGTTTCCAGACTGCACAGATGCGTTCATGCCACAGGAGGACGAGGCGGGGCCCTATGTTGTGGGACCTTTTGGTGATGCCGCTGGCACGGGAGTCCGCTGGTCAGACGCCGAGTACACGACTGGAAACAGCTCTATCATCACCGTCATTGACTGGAAGGCATCCGCTGACAGGCTGCTATCCATACATGTGACATACGACAACCAGACGGCGCCCCTGCGCGGCCATCCCGGCCCAGACCCTGCAGACGTCGTGCACTCCAGCCGTGTGGTGGTACATCCCTACGAGCGCATAAAAGGCGTGATCATTGGCTGGTCGACACCGCTTGCCGCCGTGCAGGGCCTGGAGCTGGTTGGCCGCAATGGTGAAACGTACACCATTGGCCTACCCCGCCAAAAGTGGGAGGAGGCAGCGGTAGCCAACCCATGTGTTGAGAAGGATATGATGTGGCCATCGCTGCAGTATTTGGAGGGCCAGCATACAGATGGCTATGTTTCGCAGCTGTCGTTCGTGTGGGGTTGGGACACTGACGTCATATCGGGGTAGCCCACGTGCTAAGGGGTGCTGTGTGAGGGTTTGGTATGTTGGATTATGTAGGTGATGCGCAGGGGCCTTGACGTATGGATGATAATGATGGCGGCTTTGGTAGTGTGATATTTTCTGGCAGCCCCGAGGGAGTTTTACACACGCAACTGCGTGGAGGGTAGTAACGAGAGTAACTGTTTGGGTGTCGTGTTCGTAGATCTACATATGTTGACGTAGGGGCAGTGAATGTATGGCCGCAGCACACCAGCTTAAGTTGCCGGTAGCAAATGGGGCAGCGTATCTCTGGGAGACCCATAATAGTAGTGGTGATGCATGGCGCGGGAGCTGCTGGATATGTAAGCCTACCGCAGGAAGCGGAACCACATGCCGTGCGGTGCAAGCACCATGGGCACTGTACAGCATGGGCACCTCCCCGGTGGCCCTGGCATCCGCGGATCATAGGCAGCATTCCTTCCAGACTCGCTGCTATCACAGGACCAAGCGCCACATCCCATGCGTGCATCAGCCACTCACTTATGCTCAGCCGCCGTCTATGGATCAGGGCGAGCAGGTCAGTGTCACACCACATCGCTGCATGCAGTCTGGCCTCTCCCCACTACGTAGCGTTGCTGGGGCCGCGCCGAAGCAGCTAGAGCCACCCGCACCACCTGCACTGCTGCCTGCCAGCACCGCTGCCTGCCCGCCACCCACTGCCGCACCGTGGTGTGACGGGGACCCCTTGCCATCCACACTGCCCCATGCCTCCCTACCTATGCCCCATGCCGCTCCGTGATGCCGCCAGCCCCGCCCGTCCCTGCGCCACCCGTGAGCTGGTGCGTGGGGCCATCCCGTGTGTCCCGCAGCAGCCCACAAAGCCGCCCTCCCCTTCCTCGGATCGGTGTCGCAGCGGGACTGCGGGGATGATATGGAAACACACCCTGCGGTGGATGGCCGGGCCCAGCAAACAGTGGCGTGGCGGGGCTGCGGGGATGATATGGAAGCACGCCCTGTGGTGGATGGCCGGGCCCAGCAAACAGTGGCGTGGCGGGGCTGCGGGGATGATAAAGAAGTGAGCTCTGTAGACGATGGGAGCCCCTGCACGCAGGGCGAGCGACGGAGGAGGGGGCGGGGGTGATATGAAACCACGCCCTGCAGACGGTGGGAGCCCCACAATCGGCGGCGTGGCGCGGTGGCGGATTGATATGGATCTTCGCTTTGAAGATTGTGGGGGCCCCCACGGTGCGCGGCAGGGGGCGAGGCGCGCGGGGTGGGATATATACTGGACCCCACCCTGCGGATGGTTTGGGCCCAACGAACGGCGGCACATTTGGGCTGCAGGGTGATCTGTAACTGCGCCATGTGGACGGTGGTGGTCCCCGCCATGTCAACTGCAAACTTCAGCATCATCCACTCGCTCTTCACGGTTTGGGTTTTTTGGTTTGGGTTAGTGCTGTCCCTTTCTTTCCCCAAGTTCCCCGTGCGCCGACAAGATGCACGCACAGCTCCATACTACAGCCAAATAAACTGGATGTGAGTGATATTGGCAACCGTTGGCTCAACGCGCGCGCGAACGTTTGCGTTGTTAACAACTGCTCGCCGCAACCCTGCTTGCATCTGCGATGGGAAACATCAGCGTCATCCAATCGCCCTTCACGGATGTCGCTCGCTTGAAATACGACCTAAACGAGGAAACGTAAGCAGGAACATGGATGACCAGCACTCGCATGCACAATAAGGTAGGCCTGTCAAGTGGTGGGGGAATCATCAGCAAATCCATGCTGGCCAGCAATTAACATGACTGTGCCTGACAACGCAGCATAGGGTACCCACATTCAGCATCGAGCCAGCAAACACCTTGCTTGATTGTATGTACGTATGCGGAGATCCCACGCCGAGCACCGGTGCCTTAATTGACGAGGTTCCCCGTCTAGAGAGCCACTCAAGCATGGCACCCGCCCTCACGCACTTGCAGAAGATAGACGGCATCCATGAAGTAGCTATTATTGTCATCCACCCAAGGGTGTTTAATGCCACCCTCGTTTCGAGGCCAGCGGCGGGAGACGTGTCTGCTGCAGGCATAGCACCAGGGGCGGGCCATGTGTGTGTGCACCGCGACGGCTATATGCGTACTTGTATGTAGTTTATGCTGCCCTGACAGCAATTGCTACTGATGAACAGCTCGCCAATTATTTATCTCCCCAGCAGGATACGTGGGGATACCCCATTTGGTGACGCGTGCTGCGGGCGGCACGATCAGCGTCGGCGGGGAGCGTGCGTATGCGTGGCACGGGCGTGCTACGCTAGCCATCCCGGTATTCCGGGAGCCAGCAGCCGCAGCGCATTAGCGGTCACAGAAAACAGTGTCCTCGCTGGAAATGCAGCAAGCACAAAACATGCTCGCATGCGCGACCACATACGCATAGTAGCTGTTGCGAAGCAGCAAAACGGTGTATTTTAGTAGCGGGGTCAGGCACATGCAGGCCGATGGCCCGATGATTGCCGACGGCCCCATGACGCCGCTCCCGTGACACGCATTTCGCGCCCCACGAGCTGGACGTCATGCGTGTCGGTAAGCTATTGCGAAGGTCAGTACTGCAGCATACTGCGAGATGACCTGTGTCACGGAATGAAATGACGCCCGGGAGCTCCCGTGACTTGCGTGGAAAGTGTTTGTGCGGTTGCTATCGCTTGAGGGAAGCAAAGCGCATTTATCCTAATGGCACGGCTTGCCCTGCTGCCTATGCGCTGTGCACGTGCCGCATGTTGTCATGCTGTTGAGGTCGTAACCAAATGATGAAGACATACACAGCGTGTATGTATGTAGCAGGTGACAAGTTAGTTTGTGCAGGCAAGAGACCCGTGACAGCGTGCCACTTAAATGGCCGAGTACCTGGACAAGCAAGGCATGGGAGCAACCGTGCTGATTGGCGCCGAATATGATGAATCGAGGGTCGTCCGGGCAATGCCACACGATTCGCATACAGGTTCAGCTAGTTGCCCCGAGTCATGGGATGTATAGTTGTGGGCACACGTCATCACAGCACCCGCCTCTTATGCATGGGAAGTCTCCATCACCGTCGTCGTGGTGCTGGCTGACGGCCACTTCCGTTCAGTTTTATGGTGGTGAATGGTGTGACGCGGACGGGAAAGGTGGTGCCCGTAAGGCTGGTGCCTGCCTGGGACGGACGATGGCCCTCCCCCCGCCCCTGCTATTCCTTCGTTCATACCACTACGCCTACTTGTATGCTGCCGATAAATGGTCCAGCCACCTCATTACCCCTTCGTTGCAGCCGTGTGTACTTGCTGGGCTGTATCCGCGGTGGGGCGGGGTACACGGGGTGCCTGCACGCAGTGCATGCACGAGCAAAATGACATGTCATGACCAGTTTATGCATCCGGGTATCCGAATACACTAAGACTTGCGCATGGTGTCACGGAATGTAGGGGCGGCCACGGCAGCTGCTGAGAAACATAGGTCACAAGCAACTACCGTGACACGAACTGGAGCCACGACAAAAAGCCGCACTGTGCTTCGTTAAGTTCACCGCGTCTCGTCAATATCGCGCAACGTCCTTACGATTGTGCGGCAGTAATGAAGCGGGCGGAGGCACAGCGGCGCTGTCACGGTCGCATAAATCCGTCACGGGATCGCTTCGCCTTCAAGCGGAGCTGCCCAGCTGACAGTGTCACGGTACCGATGCACGGTTCTCAGTGGCTGCACCTCCAAGTGATACCTACTGACTATTCACGCATTTCTTATACAGCTACTGCCTTGCTTTACGAAACTGCACCTCATTTGTGTGCATATTTGTGTCTCTCCCCTCCTCGCGATATGTGCCGTTGCCAAGATGCGCTCCCACTAGTCATCCTCTTGTAGGCGAGCGCACGGCGGTAGGCTTGCAGTGTGCAGGATGCCAGGTCAGCGCGCGCACCGCCAAAGCCATCGTACATGCACCCCGGTTCCAGGTCGGGCAGACTGCGCTGCCTGCTCACCAACACGGCCGCACAGCAGCATTCCAGGGCTCCGACAGGTGAGCCGCTTCGTTGTCACGGGACAGGTGACCGTTGGAGGACCGACCTGCATTGTGTGACGGCTGCTGACAAGCATCAGGAACAACGTGTGCCTTGTTTGCGCTGCTTTCCCTAGCTACTTCCACTGCAGCGGAGCTGGTCGTTCGCCCTACGCTTCTGTCACGGGAACTGCGTAACGCCAGCGGCAGATGGCTCCCAACGCGCTCCACAAGCTCTGCACCAGTGCCAAGATGACTCATCACCTGCTGGGGCTACTGGCCATCGGGATCCTCACCCTGACGAGCTGCCTGGGAGGCAAGTGCCTCTATGGCTGATATGATCTAGGCAATCACGGCTTCACAGGCACATGTTTAGTGCGTGCTGGTGATGTAATGGGCACTCATGATGACGAGGGGCAACAGTTGTTCATATGCCAAGCAGTAAGCAAGGGACCATCGCGCCTTTCGGCTGTGTCTTCCCACCGCTGCTGCAGTGGCCCATGGCTCTGGCCTGCGTGTCGCGACCAGACGAGTGCTGCAGCGTAGCTTTGTTGTATCGGTGCGATGGCAGGGGCCACGTATATAGCAGCTGGGGTGTGGGTGGGCTGCAAAACTTTGGAGTTCTAAAATCCCCGAATGCTCTGTCATGATATGCAATCCCCGCTCCACATGTCTGTTTACTCTACGCAGGAGGGCTCGGTACACGTCCTAGATACTCACGATGAAGGAAAGGCCTGGTTTGTGACAGACACATCCAGTGACCAGCAGTACCAGCTACCCAGTCAGCCTAAGGACAGCAATACAGGGATTGCCATACAACCCGGCGAGCTCCTGTCCATGGTGGGTCCACTTGGTTGGGTACTGCTGGGTGCATCATACATCCTTGTGGGGTGTCTAGATCACCTGAGCCGCCTCCCCTGCTACCCGCCTCCTCCTGAACCCCATGCAGGAATGCAATGCTGCGTCAATTCCAGCCGATGCGTGGGAGCCAATCGTGTGCACTGCAGTTCGAAATGTTGTCAGGATTCCCTACCTAGCCAGCCGTCTGCCAGCGTTGGGCAGCCATGCGCTGCGTGTTGTGGTCACACGGTTTCCAGCAGGCTGCAAAAACGACAATGCTCCAGCAACAACTGGCTCACAGCCGTTTGGGTCTTCTGCTGGGAAATTTGAAGTAGAGCGGGCATTCTTTGGTGTAAGCGGCTCGTATGCAGGCTCATATGCGGAGTTCTTTGACGAATGCAGGTGGGCTGTTCTAATTGTTGCGTGCCCGAAACGGACTCACATATGCAGTATATGCAGAACTGGTTTGACGTGCTTCAACGTGTCATTCCATGCGGGCCTTGTCCTGTGCGCCCACAGTTACCGAAGAACACGCCTAGATGTTGATAAGTCACGCGTAAGTTGCATGCTCCTTGCATGCAAAGGCGCGGATTGGTTCTACTTTGGTTGTACTTGTACTCACCCCATTTGCTACACTACTGGCACATTCAACCAGGTTGTCGAAGTAGAAATTCCCTGTTCTCTTGCACAGAAGTGCAGCAGAGACGGCATATCAAAAATTGCTGGAGGGTTGGCAAAGGCACAGTTGCAAGAAGGTGAGCAGAGGGGGTGCAGCCGGCTCAGAAGGTCGGACTCATGCAACAAGCAACGCGTAAACCCCTCCCCGCTGTGTAACCACAGAAGGCAGAGACACAAGTTTTGATATCTTCATCTACGTTCTGCCACTGGGAATGCAGAGCGTCTGCACAGGTGGTACTGGCTGGGCATTGACACCTGGTGACACCGTATGGCTTCAGGCTGGCCGGAATGTAAGCCACGCGTTTCCTGCTGCCATGCATGCATACATATAGAAAGTAACATATATGTATATATATTTATTTGTATATATAGAATTACAGATATATGTTTACAAGGTGTGCTGCTGCTGTTCGTTGCAGGCGGTATTCAACAAGGGGACGGTTATGCAGGAAATGTACGTTGTGCCAAGTACCATTCACAACTGTGACATGGCAACAACGCGGACTCACTGACCTCGTGTGCCTTTGCCACGTGTATAGCCTCCACACGATGGGGACCGGCATTTACCATGGTTTCAGGAATGGTCTGGAATATCAGGACAACTCCACGAGGTAATCACTCTATCCACACCACAGGCATTTGACGTACATGGAGATGACATATGTATCCCCGCTGTTTCCTACACATTCATTGTACTTCTGCTGAAATAAAAAATAGAAATGTGTGGGACAGAGTCACCACGTCCACCAACACCGCTGCTGCTGCCCTTGCAGTATGGGATTTGGACAATCATGCCCTGCAGCACCAGACCTGTTCCGACTTCAGTGGGCAAGTCAGCTTGCTTTGATTAATATGCAGGAACTTCCAAACGGCGTGTTCAAGGTTAGCAATTGCACATACATCATAATCATATTGCAGTATGTGCATCGGCGGGGAGTTGTGAGGCTGCCCTTTCATAAGCAGGCAAATAAATTGCATCTGGTGATGACTATTGCTGTGTGTTATTGTTGCCGCAAAAGCTACCAACATCTTGGCTAACATTTGTTTTGGCTTGGCCCCACTCACCAGGAATACGTTCTTCCGGCAACGTACCTGGGCCCCAATGGAGCATACATACGGATATTGCCAGAATGGCTGTACGATGAGTGGCAAAAGTATGTCAAGGCCGGGGTCACATACGGATGTACTATCAGTGCGGCCCTATGCATGCGACCATGTCCTCTGCTGTCACGTTGCTTTACTGCTCGCTTTCTCTGCACCTGGCAGGAATGTGTACCTGTCGTTTCGTGTGGCTCGTGGTGGTGATCGCGATCTGCTGTCCGAGTTCCACCAGACGGTGAGCTTTTTCGGTTGTGGTTGCAATCCTAGGCGGTGTCAGTGTTTCAAAGACGGTCACCACCCCAAACTGCTGAGCAGCAACAAACGGCTTGCGGCTGGCTCGTGCCCAACACTTCCTCATGGTTTCTTGCCGCAGGTCAGCGTCCATGAGCTGAGCAAGGAGTTTGGTGAGTGTGCAGGCAGATGAATGTTTGTGACAGAAAGAGTCGGGCAGGTGTGCAGCAACAATCCATCAGCATGGACATCGGTTTACCCTGCCTCGCCCTCCATGTGTGCTACTTCTTTGTGATTGCTGCGTATGTCAGATAATCCAGGAAGGCTTGGCGACCCACAGACGGCTCTAATCGAGGTCATTCGACCCAACAACGTGACTGGGGTGCACCTGCTCAGACATCAGATAATCATACAAACCGGGAGTGAGAGGGTTGGCAGGGCCATAAATGCTGTAGCGGCATGGAACGATTGGCTGGATACATACGCTTCGTTCTAGCAACCCGGTGCTTGTCCATGTGCCGTCACTGCCCGACTGCTGCAGTGGCCAATGATCTCACGCATGTGCCCCATGCAGGCCTCCGCGACGATGGTGATTGGATCCAGATCAGCGTGTGTTGGTATAGATACCGCAAAGAGGAGTGTCAGATGACATCCCGCCGGCAGCCTCCTCCTTCCCGGCAGCCTCCACCCCGGCCCTCGCCTCCTCCCCTGCGGTCACCTCCTCCCCGCTCACCGCCACCACGTCTCTCACCCTCACCACCACCACAGCCAGGTACGGCAGGTACCGCTTATTTCTATGGCATCACACGGTCCCGTGACTGGGAGTACTGGGAGCGTCCGTTCACAAGCAACGTCTGATAACGACGTCTATCTGCTTCTGCTGCTGACACAACCTGTAGTCATCCCCACTGCATATATACAGCCGCGCATGGTCTCAGCAGCTGCCGTACAAGGGACATTTCCTTTGCTATTGACTATCATTACGGTGAAGTGTGCTCGACCGACAGCCCTGCGCCGGTTCACCTGCCTGCAGCTTGGGGCACTGTACGACTTGCTGGCGGCTATGTGCCGTGGGAGGGCCGCCTGGAGGTCTTCTACAATGGCACATGGGGCACCGTCTGGTACGTGCTGTTCTCTGATGAGGAACGGTAGCGACCCTGCTACCAGCATCCGTCTCCGGTCCACTCAGTGCGCATGTGACCGCCAACTGCCACAAAACATTTCGACACCCACATCACAGTGATGACTCGTTTGATGTTGTGGACGCAAGCGTGGTCTGCCGGGAGTTGGGCCTCGCCTCCTCGATCCCGTCCGTCTACACGGCCGTCCCTGGATCAGGGCCAATCTGGCTGGTAGGGACGCGCATGGGATACGTACAAGGGAGCAAGCAAACACCATACGCCCCGTATTTAATGTTCCAGGGTGCACACAGTGACTGCAACGCAAGGCACTGATTTGTCCGCCCACCCACTCCGTTTACAATACCGACCCTGCAGGATGAGGTGGCATGTAACTTGATGGTGCACACTCGCATCCGAGACTGCCCCAACAACGGCGGCTGGGGACGCCACGACTGTTCACATGGGGAGGACATCGGTGTGCGCTGTGCACCGGCCTCCCTGAGCTCGCCCCCTCCGGCGGCCACTCGGTCCCCACCACCCTCGCCGCCACCGCCACGTCGCTCGCCGCCCCCTCGCTCGCCGCCCCCTCGCTCGCCGCCCCCTCACTCGCCGCCGCCTCGCTCGCCACCCCCTCGCTCGCCACCCCCTCGCTCGCCGCCCCCTCGCCTGCCGCCGCCTCGCTCGCCTCCTCCACTTGCTCTGTGCAGCGGCTCGTCCTGGCTTCAGGGCCCGTTTGGCAGGTCCACTGGGGTGGGGTGGTCGGACGATGGCACGCGTGGCTTCATTGACCAGATTCGCTGGGCCATTGATGGAACCCGACTCACGTACCTTCAGATCCGCTACACTGGGTCGGAGGGCTACCAAAACTGGCGACCCGGGCGCGGCAACAGCCAGCAAGCACCTTACAGCATGTCTACGATACTCCTTCAAGGGGAGCGGATTACGCGTGTGCTGGTTGGCTGGTCGCCACGGCTGGGTGCTATCCAGGGACTGGAACTGCAGGGCCAGCGCACGTACACCATTGGCATGGCGCGCAGGGACTGGGAGAGGGGTGACGTTGCGACGCCCTGCATTGGAAGTGGCACCTCGCAGCCTTGGCTTCAGAATTTTGCTGGGATGCATACCAGCTCGTACATTACACAGCTCTCGGTCGTTTGGGAAGACCATGCTCCACCTCCGCCCCCCCCGCCTCCACCTCCACCACCTGATGACTATGGCTACGACTACGACTACCAGCCTCCTCCCCCACCACCACCGCCGCCGCCGCCACCGCCCCCTCTGTACTTGCCTGGCTTCGGTTGCTACGCTGACGCTGAGATCAGTGGACAGAACCTCCTTGTCTTGGACAGCATTTCAAGTGAAGCCGCGTGCCTGCGTAAATGTCAGGATTACAATAAAGACGTGGCCACGGCCTGCCAGGCAAGTTTTGGTCACTGCGTGACTCAAGGGAGCGTGTTTCTCATTATGTATGTGCAAGCGTCCGCCACTTGCCCACCAGCCCTCATACAACAAATTGCTTGCTGGTATGCGTACATGTCCCTGCCACAGGTCAGCGTTTACGACTCGTACGCAGGGCGGTGCATCCTGCGCAGTGGTGCCTTTGTTGGCCCCCATGGCAGCAATACCTACCGAGCGGGCAGCACGTCATGCCTTGTGCAGCAGTCGCAAGATGGTGCGGCGGGGGGCCTTGTTGATATGGGGCGCTCCATACATGCAGAGGGTAAAAAGGGGAGCTATACACATATACACATATATGTATATATGTGCCAGCTACACCACTAGCGGCAACCTTCACATGTGTCCAACACGCACACACGCACACACGCACACACGCACACACGCACACACGCACACACGCACACACGCACACACGCACACACACACGCACACACGCACACACAGCCCCTGCCTCTCCCCGCCCCTCTGCCCACACACCCACGAGCAGGCAACTACATGTGCCTTATGAACACTGCATTGCCCGGCTCGGCCGCTTCTTCCGCAATAAGCTACACCGATACCATTGAGTCGTGCGCCGAGCAGTGCTACGGACACATGTGGGTCGGTTGTGTGGCATCATCCTTGGTTCAATCTGTGCATGGTGCATCTTGCAGCCTGTGACCTTTGTAGCCTTTCCATTTATCCCTTCACCCCTCTGCTCTTAATTCCAGGAGTTGTACGTACTTCATGTACACAGTTACTGGAAGATGTTTCATGCTCGACGGTCTATTCTGGGTGAGCAAACATGCAAGCAGTTGAGATGTTTTGCTGTGGTAACTTGTCATGGCATACATGCTATGTGGTGAGAATACAGCTGATGCCGTATCACACGTACCAGCCACATAAACAAGCGCTTCTTTGAAGCTCTGGCAATAATAGTGCTGCTGTGCGTTCCAATGTATTGTGCCATCCGTCCAAAATAATCTATGCTGTGCGTGTGTACCCGCAGAATGACGATTATTATGATTACTGGTACCGGGAGAGTTTGGGTACCAACAGCATTGCGTACACTTGCCTCACAACGGTGCCAAATGACGGCAGCCTCTTTGAGCAGGACGCGCTGCCTAGCGCGCGCCCATTACAGCCTGTACGTGTTGATGGAACGGGGCCGTAGTTCATGCTTGGCGATCTTGGTGAGATGCTGGCATGCCAGGCTTTCAAAATCGAGTAGTTCTGCTGTGTGTTCTCATTTGTATGGTTTTCTATGCTGTGGAATTAGGCGCACAGCGGGTATTGCATGCATACTGCATCTACGCACTTTATTACCATCCTTTTAAAATGAACAATGAACTGGCTCGCCGTTGTCAGGGACCCGAAGTACAAACCGCATGTCCTCCATCCCGACGGCGGCAGCTCGCAGCCTGCAACCTGGAGCTCCAAGCCCCTAACCCGCGAGCATGTAATTAACCCAGGCTCAGGGTCAGGGTGCTGTCGCACTGGGCACTTGGGGAGGTCGTGCGTGGCCCTCAGCCCTCTTCCCTACATGCACACCCCACCATCGCAATGCCCATTGTCCGCCGCCATACCCATCGCGAGAAAGGTCTTTCATAGCTTTCTACAGAGATTACAGCTCTCTGGCTGGCCCATGTATATCGCAGCGGAAACCGGGGAAACATGGGAGACACACACCTAGTAGAGCCATATAAGACCTGCTGCCGCTACGAGCTACACCACTGCGACATACCGCTACCCTGTGAACCTTGTGGGTGTCAGCCACTGCCTAGCTCCTTCGTGTGAACTGCAGCAGGTTCAGCCCGACCAGCCACAGTACAAACACGGCAGCCCGGCGCTTTACTACAGTTGTGCTGCCCATAACCGGACCGTTGCCAATGAGCTCATCAGGGACACGGCAGCACTTGGTCCCGGCAAGTCGTGTTGAGCAGCCGTCACGGATCCCTGCGGCTCGTGTTGTATCTAGGTGTGGGCCTCATCTCCCGCATGCTCATGCTCTCCTGCATTCTACCTTTCCGATATCCGCACTACGTGTAGCCACACTACGTGTCCACACGAGGTGTAGCCACACTGGAGGCTGGTGCGGATGTACGGCGGCACGATGCCCCCGGCCAGCGTCGGGGCCAAGTCGTCGGAGCCCGCGGCGGCAAGCTCCAAGCCGGTTGGGTCCACTGCTTACACACCGCGGGGGGTGGGGGGGCGCTACCGCCAGGGGGCGCTCATGCTGGACGCTGTGGCGAACCTCCCCATGCCTCCGGCCGGCTGCAGGTGTCGCCAACGCCGGCGGCAAAACGGTGTCACTCTTGAAACGGCTGGCGGGTAAGCTGAACGAGTGCTCATCCGCATGAGCGGGTCCCTTCCGTCGTGCTGTGGGCGGGCATGTAGCAGCGCGTCCCCTTACACCCAGCGACATAAGACTGCTCACCCCCGTGTGCGCCGCCGGCCCCTACTGCTGTCCCACCGAGCAGCTCCCGGTGTCATGACCGACGACAAGGCGGGGGGCGTCTCCAAGCTGCCGCTGCCCGATGCGCTCCGCACCGGGGCCAAGTCGGAGCCCGCCGTGGTTGCAAGCTCCAAGCTACCGGTGGGTGGGTCCAGCTGCTCACCGTACACATTGCGAGGGAGGGGGGGGGGCGCTCCCGCCGGGGGAGCTCCAGCTGGACGCTGTGGCAATCGCCCTTTGTCTACGGCCGGCTGCAGGTGTCGCCAACGGCGGCAGCAAGATGGCGGTGCTCCTAGGACGGCCGGCTTCCACGCCAGCGAGCCAGTACCAAGCCCTTGCTTGATGGGCGTTGCAACCGCAGGGGCTCTAGCGCACAATACTTCTTAGCCGAACAGCTGCCTCACAGACGCCGCTCCCCTGCTCCTTGTTACCATACGCTCGCCCGTCGGGAGCATGGCACGGGCCTCATGTATCGCCCAGCTGACGAAACACACAGCACAATTAGTGTCTGCCGCGCCTAGCCGGCCGCCAGGTCCACCTCAGGCCAGCGGGCCGTCGGCCTACAAGCTGGCCGCTGTGCAGGCGGGCGAAGACGGCACGGCGGCAGAGCCGTTCGCTTACAGACCCCAGCGGCCCACCGGGAGCGCAGGGTCGCACGGCAGCGTTCTCTCTCACTCTCTCACTCTCTCTCTCTCTCTCGCCGCCGCCGCCGCCGCACGCCGCACGCCGCAACCAAGCGGCCGCAGTCCGCCCGCTGCAGCACCGGCTTGAACTCTGTGACGTCTGTCAGCGCAGGTGCGGCTGCTAGCCGTACGTGGCTCACTTAGGCGGCGCCACCCCACAACACCATGTATACCACTCCGTCCTGTGGCTCCGTCAAGCATCTCGAGAGACCTCTTGCTTGTAGCAGGTACTCCTGTTACAGGATGGGCGTCTGACATGTTGTACCGGTGCTTGGCAATGCCGGCAACTGCTGTGCTCGCCTTGTACTTTACTAACAGCATGATGCATAAAGTCAGGAGAGGACTTTGCTGTGCGCTGGGGTGCTACGGGTGCACGGCCGTGGTTTTGCCGCGCATCCTGGGCGAACGGAACTGGGTGGCGTGGTTTGAGTGCCAGCCGAGCGGCATGTGTATGGCGTTCGGGCTGGGCCCAATTCTGCAGGGCGCGGCCGGGTTACTGGCAGTGAACTGCAGTGAGCTGCCCGGCGGCCTATAGCTACTGGCTGGTGATGTGGCCCAGCGGGCCATAGACGCTGCTGATGAGTCGTGACGTGTCGCTCGTATAGTTGTGCACATGGGGGACGTGAGCTCTGCATTTGGGCGGCTCGTCCTGGGGGCTGCCCACGCGCACGCGCCCACCCCTGCGGTTCAAGCTTTCTCGTTCGCTCTTCCTTGTAACTCTTGCTTTGCTGGCTGGCGGACCTCCCGTTACTCCCGTTGTGTATCCGTGCGTTGCTATGTGAGTGCTGCTGAGCGAGGAGCTGCACAGCGCTGTGACTCTAGGGGCGGCCGGGGTGGCTGTGATCCAGCGGTAGACCATGGGGCCGGCCCAGCATCGAGTTCTGCAGGTTGCAACGACCAGCCCTCGAATCTTCCTCGGCCATACATAGTCAATCACGTGATTGACATTCTTGCCGGCTGGGCCCCAAACCCAATCCAGGGGGGGGGCGTTCCCCAGCGGCGGCCAGGCAAAGCAGCAAACCATTAGCCACCAGAGCGTGCCATCGCACTCCGCTCCACCATGCTCCGCCCTGCACGCCATGTATGCCTCACGCACATCACCAAACGTTCGCAACCCACATCGACCACATACCTCCATCCCAGTCGCGCCTCCCCATATGCCTGCTCTGACTCAGGCCAATTGGCACGACTGATACACATCCACGCCGCTGGGCGCTACATACACAAGCGTCGACGGTTAGACCACCCTAGGGAGGCCTCCCAGCCAAGCAATATGGACCTCGGCCACCGCGCTCACCACACCCTGCAATGCGCGCTTTCTCGCCTTCGTTCCCACATTAATCCCGCACGATCTCAACCTCTCCGCCCAGCCGCTCCCCAACTCTCACACCGCCAGCAGCGCCGCGCGCCAGCACGCTGATGTGACTCAAGTGCTGCTTCCCAGCCGCTTTCCAGCCGTCGGTTTGCTGCCCCCATACCATTTCACTCCGCCCACAATCGAGCCACCCTCACGCTGCCTGCTTGATGCGGGTGGTCAGCAGCGCCGCACGCAGCCGGCCCAGCAACACCGGCAGCAGCGTGGGCTGTCGGCAGCAGCCGCGCTCGTAGCTGGGGCCGAGGTTCAGGCTGGCCAGGCCTACGTCGGAGGGGTGCAGGGCGCACCATACATGG
>BDDC01001412.1:15120-25487 GCA_001662425.1 Chlamydomonas sphaeroides
ATGGGGACGTCCTCGCTGCCGTGCGCGTTGTCGTCGCCGCAGCCCTGCCCTGAAGACGCGCTGTCCTGCGTGCCCGCCTGGCCGCTGCTGCCGCCGCCGCTGCTGCCGCCGCTGGCGGCGGGGCTTCGTTGCAAGCTGGCCGCGACGGCGCCCGCCTCCATCGCCGCCGCCTCCTGCGCCGCCCGCCAGGGGCTGCTGCCCAGCTCGGCTGCAGCCAGGTCCACCACCTGCGCCAGGGAGGGAGGGAGAGGGAAGGAACCTCATTTGCCAAGCTTTCACATCATGTACCGGTAACAGATCCTACAAGTCAGTGTGATATCCGTGTCAACGTTTCCATGCGTGGCTGGCGCCCCCTCCCACCTGGTCCAGCGAGAGGCCGGTCATGACGTGGCGGCCACTGGCGCCGGCCGCAAGCTGCGCCGCCAGCTGGGCCTGAGTGGCGGCAAAGGTCTGCACAGGCAGATGCATGGATGCAAAGGCAGCAGGGCTAAGTACGCCCCCTTGCCTGCAAAGGCCAGGAGGAAAGAGGCCGCCCATTCTCACGCTCAATGCCTCGCCCCCGTCGGCCCCTTCCCTCTTTGCCCCTTCCCTCCTCAACACTCGCACCCGCCGCCGCGTGGAGTAGTCGTCCGGCGACTCGGGCTGGCTCTTGAGGTTGCGGCAGTAGCAGGTGAGGAAGCAGGTGCGGCGGTGCGAGGCGCGGCCGGGAGCGCGGCGGGACTTGCTGCAGAGGGACGGAAGGCAGAGAAGCAGGGGGCCGGAGGGGCCGTGGCAGGCGGGCGGTAGCACACGATTAGCACACGTGATAGTAGCCGGGGTGTGGCTGGGGCTTGGGCGATCTACACACGGTGGAGGGCCCACTGACCCGCCCGCAACCGGGGTAATCGGGGGTCACCCCCCACCCCTAGTGAAACCCGCAATCTACATGGCTGCTGTGAAACCCATCTCCTCACCCAACCAACAAAATTTTGAGCTCGTTGCCATGTTCCCATGTACCCACCCGGTCTTGTGGGTTGGTGGCTTAGCGTTCAGTAGTTCTATCGACACGTCAACACTACTGGTAGACTTTATGAAAACAGATACGAAGGCAGCCCTGCTCACCCGGCCCACAGGCTCTTGAGCTCATTGCCGGTGCGGACGACACAGGGGTGAAGGGGGTGCGGACACGAGAGGGCCCGTGCGAGCAGCTTCCACCTGGGGGGGGAGGGGTGCGAGTGGGGGGGAGGAAGATACGTGTTGGGGCTGCAACGATTGATGACAGGAGTAGCGCAGCCACGATTCCGTAGTTGGCCCGCGCGTCATAGAATCCTGTCGCCGCTGTCTCGCTGCGTGGCTCGCCTTCGGGCGGGTGTGAGCCCCCCGACTTCAATACGCGACGTTCGTAACCCTGGGTTCGCAGAAGCGAACGTAACCATAGTCGATGCGGTTGCGATTGCCATTGCTCGCCTGACCTGCTGCCAATGGAGACATGCAGCACGCTGATGCGCACGAGCTCGGCGTCTGAGAAGGTCGGATTCTTGCGCCTGAGGAGGGAGCGGGGATCCGTGAGGGCGCAGCATCCGCAGACACATATATGGCTGCGCCGCGACAGCAGCAGCAGACCGCGGGGGACAGCGCGCCCGAGCACACTCCTTGAGCCACTCGTTCGGCGTCCGGAGTTCCAATCCCACCTTCCTACAGCTGAGCTATTCTTGACAGTAGATTTAAGAGCAACATCGCTGCTGGCCATGTCTTCGAGTTGTGCAGAACGGACACGAAAGTGGACACGTAACCAGGCGAAGCAATGAAGCTATGCTTGCATATTATGCGTTGCTCCACGGCGAAGTGGCTGTGCAGTGGGGTACTGTGTAGAGTACAAACTGGGAGCCCAACCGGTCGTCGTAATTTTCCCGAACATGTCGCAAAGACCGACCCAGGACATGGCACATCGACGGCTCCATAATCGCACTGACTGGCATGTTAGTAATGCGTTTCCATTGCCGGCATTCATGTGCGCTGCAGCCCTCAGCCGGCACGTGGTAAGTAGCCCAGGTAGCTGCGGCCCCAACGGCTCTCACGGCCAATGCTCGCAGCTGCTTTGGCACTCGTGTTCCACGCTACTCCGTCCCACAATTAGACCGTCGCGATGGTGGTGTCGCGACGCAGCCCGCTGGAGCTGCTGGGTCAGCCCCGCCCCCAAACCGCCCGCGGGCACGCGGCGGGGCCGGGGCGCTGCTCGCGGTGGCGGGCATGACTGTCCTGGGCAAGGATGCGAGCTAGGGGCAAAAGCAACGCCGCGGGCCTGGGGCGGCCTGGCCGGCACACCGCGCTGCCAGCGCCAGAGGCCGGGCGGCGGCGGTGGCGGGCTGTCGTTGTTGAGCGAGGAGAGAGGACGAGGTCGCGCCACACAGTACGCCACGCAGCTCGCCAGCTCCGACCAAGGAGGGCCTTCCTGCGCCGACCAGAGCGTGGGCCGAGCCAGTGGAACGCGGGCGCCCGGGCAGCCTCGAGCACTGGCCCGGCCCGGTGGTGGCGTGGCCAGCAACTTGCTGCGGCAGGCGCCTTCTCGCACACTCCCGGAAGGGCACGTCCGGGGCTCGCTTTCGCCTGTCACAGAGGCGGGGTCCGCTCCGATGGTGTCGCGTTGCAGGTAACTCGGGCACGCGGCTGCGCCCGTGAGGTGGGCTGGCTTTCCGGAGGAGGCACTCCGGAAGGCGCTTCTTCGTCGCGGCAGCGAGCGCGACCCCAGCCCACTGCGCCGCTATCCTGCCGTCAGGCTCCACCCGGCTCGGACACCTGCCCCAGCTGTAAGTCGCGCCCGCGCTCTCGCTGGAGCCACCAGCAGCTCGCCCGCCGCCCTCGCCGCCGGCACTAGGTGCTACAGTCTTCGGGTGACTAGACGGCCGCCAGGGGAGGTGAAGCCACCTACCCCATGTGACGACGTGGCAGCGGGCCAAAAACGAGGCGCGCAAGACACGAACCAGGTCAGGAGGCCTCAGTGCCGGGGGTAAGCCGGAGCGGTGACAGGCTGGCGGCGGCGGGCGGTGAGGCGCAGTGGCTGCTGCAGCAGCCGGCGGGATGGAGGCAGCGGGCGTGGCCCTTCGCAGGGGCACCAGCAGCGGCACCAAAACTACAATAATAAGCCTGAGAGGCTGTGACCTCGGCGCAAAGAGCTGTAGAAGGAAAGAGATACAGGTTAACTCGCACTCCCGCCCGGATACAACACCGTGGCCTGAGAGGCAAGGCAAGCACAGCAGCAAAGCAAAAAGCAGCATATTGCGAGATACCTGCGGGGTACCTGAGACGCCGGGCCGACGTACGCCGCAGACGCAGCGTGCAGAAGTGGTCGTGGACACCTCCGGCGGCGGAAGGTAACGCCCAGCCCACCCAGAGCAGCCTAGTGAGACCCGTCCAGCAAGGGTGCGCGTGAGCTCATACGGACGACACCCTGTCAATGACATCCACGCAGATTTAAAAGTGGCCCCTTGCTCATCTGTAACTCATCCGTCCTAACGCCAAAGGGACACTACTCTGTTTTGGCGGGCCCGTCGGGCAGTCCATGGTGCCGCAGCGGCACGCGCGCCACCGCCTGCAGCACGGGGGCCGTCCTCTTGAGCAGCGCGCAATGCACAGCCGTTAGAACGCTCAGCAGCGCCCACTCGGGGGCAGAGCCCGCAGCAGCAGGGCGCATCATGCCACGTGCACCCGTACGGCCGGACCCGCTCGCTGGAGCCGCTCCCAGCTTGCTTGCTGCCGCGGCGAGCGCACCCCCAGGATGGTGGGCCTCCTGCGCACCGCCCCAGCTGCCAGGGCGGGCCAGCAGGGCGTTGGTACCGGCCGTAGCGCACAGCGGTCACATGCCTGCCTTCGCATATGTACACACCAGCACCTAACTCCTACGCCACCGTAACACACACGCCTAGCCGCCGACCGGGGCTCTACACAAGGGCAACGGTCGACACGGGACCAGCCGCAACAACCCCCGCAAGTTCTGCGCGATAGCGCACTGCGCTGCAAGACAGCCCTTGCTCGTACGGTATACAGGGACGTCGCGCACTGCGCACACCCGTGGGTGCAGTCACGGGCTCCCCGCCCAGCCTAGCCACCACTGTGGCCGGCCTGCCCGAGGCCCTCTGGCGCCTGAGGCATCCCGCCACCCCAGGACCAGGCGTAGCAGCGCACAGGCGGTCAGACGTTGCCCGGAGCGGCCGCTCGCCGCCCGTGTTCGCCCGCTCAATCCTACATGCCCCGGTGCGGCAAAGCTATGCTCGCCATCCGGCCGCAAAAGCTCGCCACCTTGCCATCACCGCTTGCAACCCGAGCCCCAAATAACTGCAAACAGCACGCATGGCCCGTAGCTGGTTCCTAGGTGTTGCAAGATGCTACATGCTGCCCAGCCCCACTCGCCATTCAACGCGCGTACGATCAAAGCCACCGACCGGCAGCGGCATCGCTGGGCAACGCATACAGCACCCGCCGCACACGCACATGCACACACGCGCGGGTCGTCTTACTTTGGTCCCTGATTGTGAAAACACACATGCATATCCATGAGAATGCACACACACAAGTGCGCGTGTGACGACAATTTACCAACGAGCGCACAACTCAGTACACAGCATTGTGCGGCAGCCGCTGCTCTCCGGCAACTGCCGCTGCCGGCAGCTTGCGTGGGCCCTCCGCACCTTGTCGCCTACTTCCATACGTTCACTCTGCCGGCCCCTTGCTGCCGCTGATACCAGGCTCCATGTGTCCCGCCCCTACGCCCTCGTCCCTCCTGCCGCGGCCGGTCCCGCGCACTCCGCCTTGTGGCCCGCCTGCCAGTGCGCCCACTGGCACGCGCCGCAGCAGTAGGCGGCCGCCCGGCAGCGCCCACACAGTTTGGACGGCGGAGCCTCGCTGGGACCGTCCAGGTTGGCGCAGTCGGGGTACGCGCACAGCGGCAGGTAGGCGGGCGAGGAGGTCTCGCACGCCACTAGCGCCGCCGGCAGCACAGGCGCGGCAGCGGTGCCGCGGGCCGGGCTCAGCACCAGCTGCCGCAGCGCAGCGACGGCACCGCCAGCTGCGCTGACGGCCCATGCCACGTTCTCCAAGCCCGCAGCCCCAAGGTGCCCCGTCACCTCCCGCAGCACCGCCAGCAGCTCGGGCCGGCCGTGCCGCAGCAGCAGCGCAACCACCTGCGGCCGCAGCGCCATCCGCCGGCGGCCGCGGCCCGAGCCGCCTCGCTCTGCGCCAGCGACCCTGGACAGGATGCACGCCGTCACGTGGCTGGGACGGAGCGCCAGCAGCAGCTCCAGCGCGTCCAGCGCCGGCGGCAGCACAAACGCGTCGCGCAGGATCATGAGCTTCCCTGCCTCCTCCTCCAACAAGGGCCGTCCGTGCCGCTGCTCGCAGTCGGCTTGCTCGGACAGGGTGTGCGCAAGGCTCTCCGGCAGCAGGATCCGGTGCGTGCAGAAGGCCTCAAAGGCCGTCGCCGCCGCGCGCGCGTCGGCCGACGGCGACGCCGCTGAGCCCCAGGCACCGGCGGCATTGGCTGCGGCTGCGGTCTCGGCCCGCTGCCACTGCTGCGCAATCGCCAGCCACCAGCGCAGCATTGTGGCGTATGCGCCCGGAGGCAAGCGGTAGACGTCGGCCAGCGGCGCCAGCCACTGCGAGAAGGCAAAAGTAGCCAGCTCGGCGGCCTGGGTAAAGGCCGGGGAGCCGGGTGCCGGCCAGCCGCCGGCGGCGCGCTGCAGCCACTCGGGCCGCAGGGGCGCGGACGGCGGCGGCTCGACGGTGTTGTTGCCGTAGAGCAGACCCGCCGCATCGCCTGAAGCCCAGTCCGGGAGCGGCGCGATGGGCTGGGCCGGCGGCGACGGCGCGGGCGGCAGTACCAGCAGCGCCGTCTGCTCCAGCAGTGACATCAGGTAACAACCGCCGGCGCGCATGGCGTCCGTCGAGCCGTTGGGCCCCGTCCCGTCCCCATATACGCCGTGCATCCGGGCGGCGTTGTAGACGCCGGGCAGCAGCACGCCCTTGAGTCCCACCGCCAGCACCTTCCGCAGCGTGACGATGAGCGCCGCCACCTGCCGCGCCGGGCCGCGCGCCAGCAGCGCCGGCCACACGCCCGAGAAGCGCAGCAGCGCGTTGATGGTGAAGAGGCAATCTCTGGCGGCAGCGTGCGTGCGCCGCGCAGCCAGGCGCCGCAGCAGTGCCTCCACCGCGGGCACGAAGCCGGCCGCCAGCGCCAGCCGCAGGCTGAGCGGGCAGCAGCCCGCGGGGTCGCCCGCGTCAGCGGCACTTGCTGAGGGGCCGGCGCCGGCGGCGGCCTGGCTGCGCTCGGGCTCCGGGACCTCCAGCATCAGCAGCAGGCCCGTGTAGCGAACAAGGTGAACTACGGCGTCCATGTGTGGGTTGTCACAGTCGTCGTCGTCGCCGGCCTCGTCACCAACGGGGCGGACGCCGGAGAGCACCGTGCAGATGATCCGCCACAGCCCCGGCAGCCGCGCCGCCGCGTGGCGCGGCCGCATCTCCATGACCAGCCGCGCCATGAGCCGCAAGCTGAGCCCAACCAGGTGCAGCGACAGCCGCCCGTTGATCCCAAGCCCCTGCGGCGACGCCCACAGCGCACCCCACAGCAGGTCGTAGACCTGGGGCGCCGTGAACATGGGCGCCCGCGGCGGCGGGTCACCTGGCGACGCGTGCGTACCCTGAGGCGGCTCTGGCAAGACCCGGTACGGCGGCTGTGCCAGCGCCGCGGCCGGGCTCCTTGGGCCGGACGCGGTTGCCTGCCAGTTGTAGATGGCAGCCTTGACGGCGTCGACAGAGGCATCGGCGGCCGGCGGCAGCAGCAGGCTCGCCGGCAGGCCCCAGCTAGGGCAGCCCTGCTTGGCGCTCGCGGCCGCCAGCGCCGCGCCCAGCCAAAGCTGCAGCCGCGGGCCGGCCAGTAGGCGGCGGATCTGGGGCGGAGCATGCACACAGGTGCAATGCTGAGCTGGCAAACTTCGACACGGCCCGACCTGGTCAAGGCAGCCCGACCCACAGCACGACGTCGACCTTCACCCAGCGCACAGGCAGCACGCGTAGCCCAACCCACATGCCCGAGCTCCTGCAGCCCGACCCACATGCCGGGGCTCCTGCAGCCCGACCCACATGCCCGGGCTCCTGCAGCCCGACCCACATGCCCCGACTCCTGCAGCCCGACCCACATGCCTCGATTCCTGCAGCCCGACCCACATGCCCGGACTCCTGCAGCCCGACCCACATGCCCGGACTCCTGCAGCCCGACCCACATGCCCGGACTCCTGCAGCCCGCCCTCCCCGGCCCAGCGCCATGTGCTCACCCGCGGCAGCAACGGCTCCAGCCAGGTGCGGCCCTCGCGCTCCAGCACCTCACGCGCCCACGCCGGGGGCCACTTCCACAGCGCCTCGTCCACAGGGACTGCATGCTTGAGGCACTCCAGCATCACCCCGAGGGCGCCGTCGCACTTGAGCACCTGCTGCTGCAGCTCAGCCAGCGCCGGCGCTAGCAGCTGCGACGGGGCACCTCCGTTGCCCGCCGCTGCGGCGCTGATGGCCCCAAAGCGCTGCCGCAGCGCCAGCACCGCCCCGGCCGCGTGCTCCGGCAGCGCGCTGGCCTCCAGGGCCGACAGGACCTTGGGCATGAGCTCGGGGTCCTTGCCGGCGGTCGACACCAGCCAGCTGCACAGGGCAGAGGACAAACAGGACCGCTGTAAGGTGCAGCCAGCCGGAAAGGGTGTCGACCGCTGGGCCGCTGTGCCACAGCGTAATAATCAGCCGCCTTACTTCCCTGTCTGCTGTCTACGCCGCACCTGACTACGTGCAGCAGCAGGTTCAGCTCCGCGCAATGGTACGCGGACTCCTCCACCTGCCGCCGAAGGGCCTGCACGCCGGCTGCCGGCGGCTGGCGTGGCCGGCACAGCGCGGCGCAGAAGCTGGCCGCAGCGGCCAGGTAGTCGCTTCGCAGAAGGGCCCGCTCGCAAGGCAGCCGGCCGGGGCTGTTGGTGCTGTCCGGGGAAACCCGTACGGCCGGTAGCAGGTGACCGGTGATGTGAAACACAGATTCCACGTCGCGCCGTGCCAAGCCGCCGTGCGCCAGGCTGCGCAGGGCCCACCCTTGCGCGGCCACCATGGGCGCGAGCAGCGACATGTGCTCCTCCCTCAGCGCTGCTAGCAGCTGCCTTAGCTGGTCCTGTTGTTCCGCAAGCATGTTCACATCAGTCACAGCAGCGGCTGAGATGACACCCAGCGGCTGGCATGCGATGCTGCCGAAGACGCGCGCGGCTTGCTTCAATAGCGGAGGTGGATCAGGAACAGTCGCGGCTGCTTGGTTGGCACGGCCGCGTCGCACCATCGTATCGATGGCACGCGCTGTATGAACGTGATGTCCTTTGCTGCTTTGGAAATCTACTGTGAGGCTATGTGCCTGGAAGGGACCTCTGGCAGAACACGGCAAGGCTTAACCCCAACGAACCGACGAAAGCGCTGCTACGTGAGGTTGGAAGGGCTTTCAACGTATGCATTGGGGTGTATGGATATGCGCACGCGCTAAAGAAACAGTGCATGGCCCGTTCCCACACGCCTCCCGTGCCATTACACAGAGGGCCGCCCCTTCAAGTCCCCTTCCATCCCCTTCATCCTGGGGCATTGCTCCGACCAGCTGTTCGGAATACTTTTGTTATGCCCTCATGGGTCAGTGGAAATGCGACACGCGGCGACGCTAACCCGTCAACACCAATACCAAAACCAGCAATGCAAAAACATTTACTACCCTACAGATATGAGCGCACGGCGTAACGTAAGGAGTCCACCAGTGTCAGGAGACCCAAACAAAGGTGGCTTGAAGAGCGGTTGGCGTCGCCAAACAAGCAGCTTGGCGCCTGGCGCCCCGTGCTCATACACCGTAGTTCCAATGCAACCCCGCTCCAACCCGTACTGCACAGGGGCCAAAGCCAGCTGCAGGCAACGGGCGCCACCCACGAGGCGCCACCAACTTCTTGGGTCTCAACCAGCCTGCCGCTAACAGCAGCTCCGCTATCACACATCCAGCAAGCAGCTTGGCGCGTCATGCTCACACACCACCGCGCCAGTAGATAGGCGACCAACCCCACGGCAGCGCCGACGTAGCGACCGCCCGCGCAGCTCGGCAGCGCCGCGGCCTCGTCCCCCGCACACGTCACGCCGTCCACACAGCCCCCTGACATGGGCACCTGCTAGCGGCAACAGACACGCCAGCGCCCGACCCACATCGCCCACACATGCTCAGCCAGCGGCGACGGCGTCAGCCGGCCCAGCCCAGATTGCTTCGCGCAGCCCCGCGCGGCCACGGGTCGTGCGAGGCATCCAAAGCAACGACTGCGGTGCAGCACCGCGCCAACACGCGACATACGAACAGGGCTTGGGCACCGCCCCGACCTCGTGCACTCCGCAGCAGAAGGCCCGTGCCGAGGAAGGCCACGCACCCCAAAACACGAAAAGCAAAGGCAGCCCGGCGTCGTTGCAACCCATGCCGTGCCCCTGGCAGCAGCAGCTGGGGGCCAACGCCAGCGCCAGCGCCATGTCCGGCCCGACGGCCCCATGTGCTGCACAGGCGCCGCGTTGCGGGCAACGCCACACACGCCGCGGTGCCACCCTAGCACGGCGCGAGCGCGCCGCCGCAGCCCCGGCCGCCAGGCGGCGGCCAGGCCCACATCGCCTGCCGTCCGAGCAAACACAGCGCCGCAACCAGTATCCAGCGACAGGCATGGGCGCGCCCGACGACGGACATCTGCTAGCAGCTGACATGGGCCCTTGTCAACACTGGGCCCATAGATTCCGGAATCCCCCAATCCCGCGCGTCCTAAGAAGACATCGGCCAACGAGATCAATGCCGAACCATGTACGCCACCTAAACGACCTAAACGCACGCAAACGACACGCGCCATGACGGCCCATGCCCGAAGATCCCAGTCCGGCTACATGCGCGCTATCTTCAGCCCCCCTTCCCTCCAGCCGCCGCCGGTCCCGCGCACTCCTCCTTGTGCCCCGCTTGCCAGTGCGCCCACTGGCACGCGCCGCAGCAGTAGGCGGCCGCCCGGCAGTGCCGGCACAGCTTGGCCGGCGGCGCCTCGCTGGGGTCATCCAGGTTTGCGCAGCCGGGGTACGCGCACAGCGGCAGGTAGGCGGGCGAGGCCGTCGGGCCCGCCACCAGCGCCACCGGCAGCACAGGCGCGGCGGCGGTGCCGCGGGCCGGGCTCAGCACCAGCTGCCGCAGCGCGGCGAGGGCGCTGCCGGCAGCGGCATCGATAACTGCCGGCACCTGGCCTGTCCCCGCAGCCCCGTCCTGCGCCGCCGCCTCCCGCAGCGCCGCCAGCAGCTCGGGCCGGCCGTGCCGCGTCAGCAGCGCCTCT
>BDDC01001413.1:0-14187 GCA_001662425.1 Chlamydomonas sphaeroides
CTGCGCCTGCCTCCTCCCCCCTTCCCCACGGCCCAACCTGCGCCTCCTCCCTGCCCCCCCTCCCCCCCGGCCCAACCTGCGCCTATCTCCTCGCCCCTTTCCCCCCCGGCCCAACCTGCGCCTCGTGGTACTCCTCGCCCTCCTCGCCCTCGTGCCCCGGGTGCAGCGGCGCGTGGCCACCCCGCGAGCCACCGCCCTCGGCCCCCGGGGACAGCCGCGCCGCCGCCAGCCCCGCCACCAGAGCCGAAATGGCGCCGCCCCCCGAGGAGGTCGGCGAGGGGCCCCCGTTGCCATTGCCGTTGGCGCTGGCGTGTGCGTCGGCGCCGTTGGGCCGCTGCAGCAGGGCTGCGGGCGGGTGGCGGGGCCAGGAGGCCAGGAGGCCAGGAGGTTGGGGCCCGGCAGTGCCAGGAGCTGTGGGGATCTCCCCGCCCCAGCCCCCTCCTGCCCTGCCTGCCCTCCCCTCTGCGGCCGCACATGCGAACACCAGCTTGACCATGGCGGTGCCGTCCACCGTGCACAGCTCCAGGCAGGGCTGGCCGGCCTGGGGGCATGGACGGGGTAGAGAGGTTGGCAGGACAGGTGTTGGCGGGGGGGAGAAGTGGGCGAGGGGGCAGGGACGGGCCCCTCGCGCTTACGCCTGCGTGCACTGCACCTTGCTGCTTGGCCCCCAACGGCAAGCCAGGTTGCTAGTAGCCTATGGCACACAGCCCGCCCCTTGCCCCGCCCCCTGCAGGGCCTCGTGCCTCCCCCACCACCACCACCACCCACCAGCAGCGCCCCCATGTCCGCGAAGGGCGGCTGGTCGTCCGGCACGCCCCGGTGCACCACTCGGCCCATCCAGGCGTTGGACAGCCAGTCATCTGGCGGAGGTAGTCAGTGTGGAGGGAAAGGAATACCATGGGACAGAGCAGGCATTGGCAATGACGACTGGTCCCGAGGCAGGCCAGACGTTCCTCATGTAAGACAAGAGGAGAAGATGCGGGGAACAAGGGAGACGGCGGGGATAGCGAACGCCGGCTGGTGGCGAGGGAAGCAAGCTGTCCTTCTGGCGAAGGCGCAATGGCAGGCGGGGGCTGGGGCAGGCGTGCTCGGGGAGGGGCACGACCGCGTAGCCTGGGACCGTCGGGTCCGCCTGCCCAGCGGTCATGGGCGTGCATGGACCCCACCCGGCTTGTCCTGCCCGCCGCTGCCCTCTTGCTGTTGCTGCGCACCCGCTTCATCGACGGGGGCCGTGAACAACTCGGCGGGTTTCATGTCAACCGTTTGCCTGGACACGATGTAGTTCGCCTGGCGGAGGTGGAGGGCAGTGCTCGGTCAGGCCCACCCCCGCAGAGCGTCCCCTCGGCCACATGGCGGCCTGCACCCCTGCATGGGAGCACCCACCAGCTGGTGCCGGGCCCAATGTTCTGGGGAATCCTCAGGCGCCCACTCGCTGTCGATGAGTGACTGTGGGCAAGGGTTCGCGAGTCACAGCGACATGTTTTAATGTTTCGATCTACATCAAAGATCACGCTGCATGCGTGCAGCGGTGTGCAAAGGAACGCGGACATCGCATCACCACGTTCGCACACGCACCGCACCTTGAGCCTCGCCTTCCCCGCGCTGAGCATCTCAACGAAGTCCAGCAGCACATAGGAAGTATTCTGGGAGTACGAGAAGCACGGGTCCAAGTCCAGCAGCGAGCTGAGCGTGTCGGAGTCCACCGAAGCTCCGCCCACACGCGACACCTCCGAGGCTAGTTCCTGCAGGCCTAAGCGGTAGTTTGGCTCGGTGAGGAGCCTCAAGGCGGCGAGGCGCTTGGTGCGGTCGGTGGATGCGGCACCACGCCAAACCAGGTTGGCGTAGATGCTGAGAACGTTGGCCATGTCTATCGTGCAGCAGTCGAGTGAAGCATTGCGGTAACGACGCTACCTGGCGGCTGGCGCGCAGGTACAACCACTTCACATGCCCGTCACAACCCCCGCAACCCAGCGGCCCCCCGACGCGGCCCCACTGTGCGGAACACTGCCCGTGGATTGTCAACTCGTGACACCTGCTATGAGCCAGAAAATTGTTTCATAGCTGCCGCCAGTATGCGGGAGGCGTAACCATCTTGCTCGGCATCTTTACCGTCTTCACCACCTGGGGTGCCCGACCCCACCTCCCCGCTCCATCATGCAGACTGGCTGTGCAGCTTTGAGCGCACTGTCCTGACCGTCCTATGTTGTGGGTTTCTGGGTTGGGCTGGTTGAAGCCCGGATTGCGCCTTGAATCCGGTCTGCAAGCCTTGGCCAGCAAACAATTGCCGCAGGCATACATTATACCAACACAAGATCACATTGCTTCACCACAGCGCCTGTGGCCGTCTATTGCAGCCTCGGCCGCAACACCCTTGCACCACATCGCGACACGCGCACCAACTGACACCCACCGAGTAGCCCAACGCCAGCGTCTCGTGCCCGCATCAGCGTGGGCAAACATTGTTTAAAAGTCAAGATGAAAGAGCTGGCCCCCACCTCCTTCCGCAGCCTCCCGCCGGAGCTGGTGGTGCGGATCTGCGCCTTCGTCGACCCCAACGAGCGTGCGATCATCTAGAGGGCTGTGTGCAAGGAGACGCCCTCGACAGGACCGGAAACCATCCGGCTGTCGCAGCCACTGCCCGACCACACTGGTGCGGCCGTCGTTCCGGGCCCCGACGCTACCAAGCACCTCACGCTGCAGCAGCGGCGCCCTGGCATTGAGAGCGTGGCCAAGACCGGGCGCATCCCCAATCTCAGGCTGGCGGTGCGGCTTGCCGCTTGCAACGCCTCCCCCTCCGCGATCGACGCCGCCGCTTCCACCAGGCAGCTGGAAGCGTGCCGCTGGCTGTACGCGGCCGGCTGCCGCAGCCAGAAGGCGCTGCTGGCTGCTCCAGCCGGTGGCCACCGCCACGTCAGCGCCTGGCTAATGGCCGAGGCCGGCTGTGAATGGAGCATCGAGGCAGTGGAGGCGGCAGCCGAGAGCGGGGCAAGGGGCGGACACCCGGACCTGGTGACGTGCTGCTGCAGCCGGACGTGGCCGTCAAGGGCGCCATGCTCGGCACCCGCGGACCTTTCCGCGTCTTCACGGCCGCCGCCGCCGGCTGCGAGCTGCCCTTCCTGCGCCGCCTGGCGGTGCAGCTCCGCATGATGGGCGCATTTGGCCACCTGGACTGCGCGCTGGCGGCGGCCGCCGCCAGCGCCACGCCCGACTGGGCCGACAAGATGCGCTTCCTGCGCGAGCTGGGCTGCCGGCCCGCGGGCGCGGGCGGGGCCATGGCGCGGGCCGTGGAGCGGCTGGGACGCGGGGCGCCCGACCGCGTGCGGCTGCTCAGGGCCCAGGGCTACCCGTACAAGCCGCAGTGAGGGGGCTGGGGCGAGGAGGGGCAGGGCCAGGGGCGCCTGCGCACGGGCTGTGCGGTCGCTGCGGGTTGGGGGGCCGTGTGCCCCCTAAGTGGGGGACCGTCACGTGACCTGGTGACCTCGGCCGACCCACATCAGGGAGTGACGTGAGCTATTCCCCGACCCTCATGTCCCCCTGCACAGGACCCTGCCGCTGATAGCCGCTTTGACCGGCAACACCGCGGCCCTGGCGTACCTTCTGTCGGAGGAGGACGAGCTGCCGCAGGGCCAGGGCCGCGAGGAGGCCTGGCGGACAGCCGCCGTGGCCGCGGCGCGATGCGGCCACGAGGCAGGTGCGCGCCTCATCCTGGGCGCCGGCTACGTGCCCGACCTGCGCCACCTGCTGGCCGCGGCGCTGCAGGGCCACGGCCCGCACCACCGCTCGCTGGCGGCCTGGGTGCTGGCCACGCTGCTGCCGATCAAGATGAAGCACTTCACGTTCGGCCTGGCGCAGGCCGAGCAGCTGTGCGCGGGGGTGCTGCGGTCGGGCGACGCGGGGCTGGCGGAGGTGCTGCAGCAGGCCATCAGCAACGCGCCGGCGCTGGGCCCCTGGCAGGCGGCGGTCATGTGGCGCCACGACAGCCTGGCGTAGGCGGCCGTCACGTCGGGCTGCGTGGCGGCGCTGGAGGACGTGAGGCGGCGAGGCGCGATATGGCGGGTAAGGCATTGTGGCGCGGTGCGATGGCACGACCCCCGGTCCCGCATGCCCAGTCCTTCGCTAACCGGCACTACGCGTAACCAGCACATGCGCAGCACACGCCTGCTGCCTGCCCCCGCCCCCACTGCGCCCCGCAGGCAGACGGCGCCTCCCTCAACCTGATCGCCGCCGAGGCAGGCGACCTGCCCATGCTGCGAGCGCTGCACCGCCTGGGCTGCGCCTGGAAGGCGCCCCAGCCCGGTGTCCACCGCGGCTTCTCGTAAGACTTAGCAATCTATGGCAAGGCGCGCGCCGGGACGTCATGACCTCATGGCCTCAGGAGCCCAGGCCGGCACACAGGCGGCAAGCTGGCTGCGAGGCAGGGGGCCCCGAGGCGTATGCAAGTGCTGTGGATGGATAGCCTCTGTCAAGCTCATGGTGGTGCACAGGGCAGGAACGAGAGACGCCGTACTGTTACCACACTCGACGACTAGCAATGCGGATGTATGGCCATATCCGTAGTTAAGATTATTTAGCCGGACCCAAGCGTTACAGCTGTCCAGACTTCGGAAGCGGGCGCTTTCCTCGCAGCGCCTGCGTGCTGTTCCTTTGACGCAGCCCACGTTGACAGCATAACTAGGCCCACACCCCAACTCAACGGGAATGTTCAGTACCCAGTCTCGAGTCGTCCTTGCTTTCAGCAGCCCGGCACAGGCAACGCCGGGTCTTGCAACACATCGACCTCCCCCCCGCCGCACCCAGCCTCCAGCCCCCGCGATGCCGCCCGCCTCACACATCGTCCACGTTCCAGCGCGCCCCGCAGCTTAGGCAGGTCACCAGCCTGCTGCTGCCCGCAGAGTCCTTGCTGCCCCACGTGTCGCACTTGCCGATGTCCCGCCGCCCGCTGTCCAGCACGTTGCAGCTGCGGCCGCCGCAGCGGGCACACGTGTAGTCACTCGTGAGGGCGGCGGAGCCGCGGCCCGCCAGCGTCACGCGCCGCGAGTTGGCCTCCTGCATGCCGCAAAGGAGCATCGGTCAGCGCCCGCAGGCCGCGAGGGAGGCCGAGGCGGGGCGAGGCAAGCTGGGGCGTCAGCGACCAGTGCGGTGGTGCTTGGGGGTGCGGCTCCCCTTCCGGCGGTACAGAGGTGGCCCCTTGCAAGCCCTGCTCCCCTGCCGCCATGGCTGCTGCTGTGACGTCCACGCTGGCGTGCCTCTCTCCGCCTCGCGCACCTCTATCCTGCTGTACTCCTCCTGCTGGCTGCTGGTGGCCAGCCCCCGCGCGTCCAGGGCCGCCAGCTCCGAGGGGCGTAGGTCGCCGGCCAGCAGCCGCCGGCGCAGGTCGGCATTTCGCTGCGGGATCAGGGCAGGCAGTGGCCAGGGCGCGGCACCAAGGGGTGTGGCGCTGCACGCATGCGGGTGCCAGTTGGGACTGGACAGACTGTAGGCGCGCCCCGTCCCGGTCCCCACACCAGCTACCGCCTCTACCGCGCCCCTGGCCCCTGCCCCCACCTTGAGACCGGCCAGCAGTGTGCGGGCGCCGGTCTTGTACTCCTGGGCGCATAGGGAGGATCAACGTGCGTGCGTCGGTGCGAGTGGCCGCCGGCGCATGGGCAGCACGCACGGTACAGCGCGGCCCGGCGGCACGCTGCTGCCAGCCTGCCCATGTCGTTGCGCCCCCCCCCCCGCGCTGCTCACGTGGCCGGTGGCTGAGCCGTGGCGCAAGAAGAGCTGTGCCTCCACCTCGTCCACAAGGGCTGCGGAGGGGGCAGCAAGGCCGGGGCGGGTCCGGGCTCCGAGCTTGCGTGCGCACGGGGTCGGTGGCCCACAGGCACCGTGGCTGACCCCAAGGCACGGCAAAGCGAGGCCCCGGGATGAGACCCACCCGGCACACTGCTGGGGTCGTCGCTGCCGCCTCCACCGCCCGTGTCTCCTGGGGCCTGTAGCGCCCCCAGCAGGGCCCGCACGCAGTTGGCGCGAACGGCGGCCTGGGTGGGGCGGGGCGAGGGGGGAGGGGCAAGCGCGTGTGACACTGTGCATCAGCCGTTCGCGCTCGCCACGTCAGGCGGGAGGGCCCCAACACTGGAGACGTGCTGCCAACGGGCCGCCGTGACTGATGCAGCGGTGCCCGCGGGCCGTGCACCCGTACGGGCGCGGAGGCCGCTGGCCGCACAGCCCTGGGCGGGGCTCGCACCTGGTCGGCGGCCTGGCGCGAGGGGTCGGACGCAGCTGGGCTCTTTTTGGGCGGCGGGGGCAGATTTAGCTCCTTCCGCAGCTCCTCTGACAACTTGCGCTTGTTCATAGCCAGCTGCAACAACAGATGCAGCTGCCTTCAAGAGCGGGCCTCAGAGATGGAGCCGGGCTGGCGTCAGGGTCAAGGGTCAGGGTTCGTGCCCCAGTAGGGCAAGGACGTCACGTTGCGGTCGTCAGCGCCGCGGTCGCCTGCAGCCACGCGCCAGATTGGTGCTGTTGAGTCGCGCGAAACTTGGTCGCGGTCAACATCTGTTACGCGCGCCAGCCAAAGAACCCCACCTCGCGATAGCGACGCAGCATCGCTGCACAGGTTCCGGCACGTCCTGTAAGAAAGCGACAGAATGCGTCAAGAGGCGACAATGCGCATCGTGACACGTTCCACTTGTGAGACGGGTTATGACCACCGTTCGGTTTGGTATGTTGTACAGCTGTATCGTGTCTGTAGAGGCCGCCGGGCAGTGAACGCATTGCTCCTGCTTGGCCCCGCAAAGCGCGGGGTTCGCCACAGGCGCCCGCAGAGCCGAGCGCGTTGCGCACTCGGTGCACGGAGGCCAGGCACAGAGGCTGTTGCTGGCGTAACAGCTATGGACGGCATGGCTGCACATGAATTTGGCGCGGGTGTGAAGCGATGAGGGGAGGTTGGGTTTGAGTGTTTTGGGTATGAGATTTTTGACACGCTGTACTTTACTGGCGACATGCACCGTGGCGATGTCGCTGCGCCGCCATGAGCAAGGATGAAGCGCCTCAATCTAGTCTAGGTAGCACGGTTCATGCATGCGGAGCGTCGTATGTAGTATGGTTGTATAGCTTCAACCGATAGGCGCACGCTGCCAGCTGCTACACTTCAGTATTAATAGAAGACGATAGAGCGACGTGCGCCGTTGGCTGGGCAGTCGGTGTTCTACCACCCACGGCATGTCCGAGCATCGTCGCTGGCACAGCCTGTGGAGCAGCAGCATGACCTGAAGGTGGGCCGCTCGGGCGATTGCAATGCATGCGACGGTGCGCCCTTGCATGGCTTGCGGCCCCCGCGGCGCAACACCGGTGTGTTGCCGTTGTCTGGACCCCCGCAGCGTCTGGTGCCATGCATGGCCTGCCTGCGGGGCCACTGCAGGGCCCTCTGCCAGCTGAGGCGGGGGCCTGCGCACAGCACCAGGGCCCCGCCTGCGGCAAGCGCTCCGCCGACGGCCGGACACAGGCCGCGGCTGCGTGCGCCGCTGCCGCCAAGCGCGCCCGCACATCCGCCGGAGCGCCAGCAGCGCCTCACGCCCTCAACGGTGTCGCGCCGTCGCAGCAGTGGCTGGGCGACCCCGGCGGCTCGCTGCCGCCCACCACCGCCTGGGCGCCGCACGAGCAGCAGCAGCAGCAGCAGGCCCCGCCCTCGCAGCAGCATCACCAGCCCCCTGCTCGGCCTGCAGCTGCCGCCGCTGCCACCGCTGCTACCGCCGCAGCGACTGCCGCACCGGCTGCAGCCCATGGCGGCGGCTCGGCGGCTGCGCCCCTGCCCGCCGCCTGCGCAGCTCGCAGCTGCCCGGCCGGCGCCTCGCTGCCTCCCACCGGCTCCCACGCCTGCGGCCCGGCGGGCTGCGGTCCACCCGGCTGGGCCGAGGCGGTGCGGGGCCTGTACGCGGCGGAGGACGGGCGGGCGCTGGCGGAGGCGGCGGGGCGCGGGCGGCTGGCGGCGGTGAGGGTGCTGTGGACCAACAGGCCCCCCGCGCTGGCGCACCAGGCGGTCGAGGTGGGGGCCGGCGACTGGGGCTCGTGTGCAGGGGGCCAAGTAGCACTCGTGCTGCACGGCTTTTAACCGATCTGCATCGCGCGATCGTCGAACGCCGGCCGCTATGCTCCGCTGGTATTCCCAACCCTCACCAGAGCCCGACCCCTGCCCTCTCCTGCCTCGCGCTTGCAGCTTTGGGCCGGGGCTTACGCTAAGAGATTGCAATACAATTCTCGTTACTCCCCCTGTCTGCCGCCCCAGGTGTTCATGGTGCCGGCCGACTGCAGCATGGGCGCCCTGCAGCGCCTCATCTGCAGGGCCACGGGAGGGGCGCTGTGGCCCACCAGGCTGCAGCCGCTGCCGCGCGCACAGCTGCCGCAGGTCCAGCCGCAACCCAGCGGAGGCGGGGGCAGCAGCTGCCGCTCTGCGTGCCAGCCCGCGGCCGCGTCGGGCGGCGGCCAGCCTGCTAGCGGGCGGCCAGACGGCGGTGTGCCGGGGGCGTCTGAGGGGCAGAACGGCTGTGCCGACCGGCCGCTCGGGCAGGAAGGCGCCCGAGCAGCGGCTGGCGACCGAAGCAGCCCTCCGCACAAGCCGTGCCTCGAGTCTGGCCCCGGGCCGCCTCCTCTGGCGGGACTGGGCTTCTCGCTCTTTGAGCGGCGCCAGCAGCTGCAGCGCCAGCAGCGAAAGCAGCAGGGCGCGCAGCACGGCCCTGAGCCCACTCCGGACAGCCAGCAGCAGGAGCACGAGCACGAGCTGTTCACAGCGGCGTCGCCCTCGCCTGCTGGCGACTGCGGTGCTGGCGACTGCGGTGCTGGCGAGGCCGCCGAGGGCAGGCACGAGCAGCTGCTGCCGTGCGGCTGCCGGGCTGTGTCCAGGCAGCGGCAGCAACAACCCCATCCTCCTCCTCCTCAGCAGCAGCAGCAGCAGCAGGCCCTAGGCGCCGGCGCTGCACCCGGCGGCGGCCTGTGCAGCGCCTGCTGCCCCGGCTGGGAGCAGCTCAGTCTGGCGGAGGCGGGCGTCGGGGGTGGCACGCTTCTGGCTATGGTGGGGCCATGGGTCGCGGTGGGGCTGGGGCAGGGACTGATGCGGTCGCCAATGTCGTCCGCCCCGGCCCCTGCCCTCCACAGGAAGCGGACTTTCAGCCTCTTGGCCCCTTTGCGGGCACCGGTGCCGGGGGTCCAGCCCAGGCCGCGCCAGTCCGGGAGGCCGGGCAGCCGCTCCCCCTGGGCCTGCTGCTGCTCGGCCAGGACACACCCGCATTGCCGTCACTATCGCTGCTCCCGCCGCTGCCGCCAAGCATGGGAGCCACGGCCGCCGCGCTGGCTGACGGCAGTGCGCCGGCGTCGGCCGCGGCGTACGGGGCTGGCGGCCCCGAGCCGGGTCTGGCCGCGCAGCCGCCCCTGGCTGTGGCCCTCACTGCGGCTGCCGGAGCGCGCCCCGTGGGGCTGGGGCCGGCAGCTGGGACCGGATCCGGCTGTGGGAATGGGCACAGCCCAGGCCTGGGTCCGGGTGCGGGCCCGGCTATGGGTCCGGGCCCGGTCGCGGGCTTGGCGGCAACAATGTTGTGGCCTCAGGTGGGGACACGCTGCAGCCCGCGGATGAGGGCAGGGACGGGCTGAGGCTGGCGGGATCTGCCATTACCGAGCTGCTGCTGCCCCCTTGCCCCCTGCCCCTGGCCCCTGGCCCCCAGGCCCAAGGCTGCACCCAGGGCATGGCAGCGCCCGCCAGCTCCGCGCCCGTGCCGCCGACGCCCGACCTGCTCCTGCTGCGGTCGCTGGCTCCCGAGCAGCAGCATGCCGCCCAGCAGCAGCAGCAGCAGCAGCAGCCACCTACCCACACCGACCAGCAACCCCACCCGGCCCTGGCCACCCAGCCACCCCGCGAAGAAGCCCTGGCCGACGACCAGTCGCTGTCCGCAGCCGCCGCGCTGCTGGCCTGCCTAGGCGGCGGCACGGCCGCGGGAGCCGGCGGCAGCAGCGACAGCGGCGGCGGCGCTGCGGCAGCCACTGCCAAGGACGGCGGCAAGGGCGGCGGCGGCGGGAGTGACTGGCGCGGCGCTAGCGGCAAGGCTCGCGCCCGGTCCCGGTCCAAGGCCAAGGGCGGCAAGGGGCACAAGGAGCGGTTCACGGTCGAGGTGGGCACGCAGGGGCAGCGGATGGGGCAGCGGGGGAGCGGGGGAGCGGGCCTGCGGCAGCGGGGTCTGGGAATGCAGCGAGGTAGCCGTGTGGCCCACGCCCCCGCTCACGGCCTGCGGCACTGTCTTTCCCTGCCCTTGCCGGGTGCTGTCAGGAGATGGCGGCGCTGGTGGAGGGCATTGAGGTGGGCCCTGGGGGTGGGAGGAGGGAGCCGGGAGCCGGGAGTTTGGAGGCGTACCCCTGCTGCACAGCCACTACGTGCTGTGAGCTGCCCCGCCTCCCTCGCCTTCGGTTGAGATCTTGTGCTCAGCAAACCTGCCCTGTTATGTATCTGTATCCCTGCCTGCCCCTCGCCTCCTCCTTTCCTGTCAGGAGTACGGCCTGCGGTGGACCGTCATCCAGAAGGCCCGCCGCGAGCTGCGGCACAAGAAGCAGGTGGGCAGGGCAGGGAGCGGGCAGGGCAGGGAGCGGCCTCGGGCGGCGGCAGGGAGACCCACGTGAGCGGCACCTGGCGGGCCAGCCGGGGCAGCAAGGCAGCAGGAGTGCGCGCTCGTGGGCACCATGCCGCCCTGACAAGCGCCTGACATGCCTTGCTACACACTTCTCCCCACCGCTTTCCCCCTCCCTTGCTCCCTCCCTCCCTCCCTCCCGACCCCGGCATTCCCCCCTTCTAGGTGGACCTCAAGGACAAGTGGCGCAACTGGCAGCGCAACGTGGACTCGGCCTGGGTCACAAGCAGGGTGCCGCTGCCGCAGGAGCTGAGGGACAGGATTGACGCGGCGGTGGCGGCGGCGCGCGCGGGGACCGGGCCGGGTCCGGGCGGCAGGCTGGGGCTGCACGGCAGCGGCGGAGGGACCTTCGGCGCAGAGGGCCCCGAGGAGGCGGCCTGCGGAGGTGAGGCGGACGGCGAGGAGGAAGGCGACGGGGAGGAGGAGGGCGATGGAGACGGCGACGCAGCGGGCGTGGAGGAGCATCCGACCGAAGCAGCGGCGGGCGGCGAGCGGCGGGCGGCCGGCGCCCGCAGCGAGGGTGGCGTCGCGGCGGGCGGCAGTGCGGCGTCTGGCGGCGCTGCGGCCGCCGCCACCTGCGGCCCCATGCAGCCGCCGCCGGCAGCTCCCGGCGGCAGCGGGCAGCAGGCGTCACAGCAGCCCGGGCCACCGGGTACCCCACACAACAACCAGCAGCAGCAGCAGCAGCAGCAGCTGGCGGGAGGTCCGGGGCCTGTCGCAAGCGGCGCGCAAGCTCAGCTCCAGGCCGCGGCCGCTGTCATGGCAGCGGCGGCGGCAGCCAGCGCAGCCGCTGGCTGCTCCGGAGCGTTCCCCGCCCGGGGCACTGCCGCGGCCGTGAGCCTGGGCCCGCAGGGTGCGGCGCCGGGCTGCGGTCAGCATGCCGCCGCGGCGGGCGGGGCGCCGCAGCAGCACGCGGCGGCGCCGTCGGGGCAGTCCGTGGGGCCCCCAGCGGCGCAGCCGGGCGCCCGCCTGCCGCTGCCTCCTCTGTTGTCGCTGCCGCTGGCGTTGCAGCCGCCCACTCTGCACGCCCTGACCCAGCATCAGCATCCGCACCCTCAGCAGCAGCAGCCCGCGGGGCCGCAGCCGGGGCCCTACCCACTGTGGCCGCAGCAGCCGGCCCCGCTGCACGGCCTGCTGCTGCCGCCGGGCGCTGGGGGGCGCGACGCGGCGGCGCAGGCGGCCCTGCTGCCGCAGCTGTTTGGGGCCCACATGGCGGCTGCGGGCGGCGCGGCGGCGGACGCAGGCGGCGGTGCGGCCGCGGCCGCGGCGCTGGCGGCGATGCAACAGCACCAGCAGGCCTTCATGGCGCACTTCGCCGCGGCCATGGCGGGCATGGCCGGGACCAGGGCGGGTGCGCCGCCGGGGGTGCAGCCGCGCTACCTGCCGCCACCTGGTGCTGCGCTGACGACGCAGCCGGCGGCGCCGACCCAGAACCCGCAGCAGCCCGGTGGCGCCGCCGCTGGGGGCCACACCGCAGCGGCAGGCGCCGCTGCCGCTGGCACCGCTGAAAACGGGGCGGCGGTGCTGACGTAGGTGGGCAAGCAGGTACTGGCGCTTGTGGTGAGGCAGGCGGGGGCAGGGGCTCGGGGAAGGTAGGGGCTGCGACTGGAAAGGCTTGAAAGAGGTAGGCGTGGCTGTGAGGCGAAAGCACGCATTCATACAGTGGCGGCGGCAGTCGCAAGTACCACGCCTCCGGGTAGATAGCATGATGCATTTCGAAGGCTAACCTGGGGAGGCTTGGCAGGAAGGGGAGGGGTGTGTGGGTGGCAGCGCTGTCAACCGCAGGATGGACGCGGACGGGCGGGGGCGCGGGGAGGTGCAGCCATGCAGCTGGTTCTTTTTGCGAGCCGTGAGAGCCTTGAGCATTGGGGCTTGAAAGAAGTATCAAATGGGACATTGCAACATCTCGTCGGCCAGGAAATCGGCCTCCTGTCTTTGGCTACACAGCGGCCTTCGTGGGTACGGCCCGGTGTCCTTGTGTTCGGACCATGTAACAAGTGTGTAACAACAGACGGACGGATGGTACCACCCCTCATGCCGTTGCGCTATGTTGGACTTCGCACCAAGACAACAACTGTGGCCGCTCGACCTCCTGGCCCTGCCAACTGTGCGTGCACGACTAAAGGCGGGCGTCACTGTGGAGAAGCCAGTGGGCGTCCCACGCGTCCATAACGACTACACCTGCGTCCGTCTGGAGCGCGTCGGACTCCTCTGCAGCCTGCACCGTCCCTGCCCGAGCCGACATCGGGCCCACGACCCCGGCAAGGGTTGGGACCTCGCCCGAGTTACCACGCTGCATTCCCTGTGGACTGGCCACGGTGCATGCAGAGCCCACACCTCGGGCCGCGTGCTGGCCACCCTTTGCGTCGCCACTGGCGCTGTGCAGCCGGGGCCACTGCGCGGCTCGCTGCGCTGCCAAGGCTGTTGCGCGCCAAGAGGCTTGGCACCCCAACCCCAGCGGCTGCGGTGCCCCGAGCGATGCGCTGAAAGGCGTCGCTTCCGCCACGGGCCGGGGCTCCAGCGCCTGCACAGCCGCTGTCTCATGAGCGCCAGACCCATGGACGCAGGCCTCAGCGGCTACATGCTTGTCCCTTCCCTGGATCCCTGCCTACAAAAGGCCACCGAGAGCTCGGTCCGCCGGCCGTGGTACGCTTTGGCGCAGGTGTAGCGGTGTTGGGGCCAATCTGGCGGCAAGGGCAGACCCTACCTGCTGCCTGGGTTGGCGCCCGACCCAATATTGACTCAGGCAGGCCAGCTCACATCGGCCTGGTTGCGACCGGTGGGCACCGGGGCACTGCACTGCGTGGTGTGGCTCCGTGGAGGGCAGGCCCGGCCCGGCAGTGCCGAGCCCCGGCACCAGCCCTGCCGCTGCATGCTGGCACTCGGACGCTGCATGACCGCGGGCTGCGGCACCCGAGCGCGGCAGGGCGCCGCACACGCGACAAGATAGCATACTTACATTAGCGCAGTGTCGAGTTGCGGCCACAGCCTTCCTTTCGGCGAGGTCTCAGACGCAAGTATTCCGGCTGCAACACCCCATGCTAACCCCGCCTCCCTCCCTTCACTCCGGCTACAGTCCCCTATCGCCACTCGCACGTGAGTCCCGCAGCCACGCCACGCCCTTCACGACCTCAGCGGCGGCAGGCTGCCGCTGGCCGCTACGCCCTGCGGCCCCATGCCCATGCCCATGCCCTGTCCGCCCAGGCTGGCGGCGCTGGGCCCCCCGCTGAGCAGCTTGACGTCGGGCGGCATGCGGCGGGGCGGCGAGGGCATGCCCGCCACCGCGCCCCCCGGCTGCCCCAGCTCCACGAAGGTGGGGTACGTCCGCAGCCGCAGCTTCTCCAGCGCCTGCCGCAGCTCCGACAGCTCCGTCTGCTGCGACAGCGCAATCTCCTTGAGCTTCTTGTGTGTCACCAGGCTGCGCATGCGCCTGAGGAGGGCGGGAGCAGGAGGAGGGGCAGGTAGGGAGGCGTTGCGGGCGAGGAAGCGGGTTTCGGGTGGGGACGGCCAGGAGCCGCCACGCAAGTGCCCCCCCCCCCCC
>BDDC01001413.1:14559-26672 GCA_001662425.1 Chlamydomonas sphaeroides
CCCCCGCCCCACCTGGCTGCCTGCTCGTTGGCGCTCTGCATGCCCGCCTGCAGCCGCTGCTGCTCCTCCAGCACCTTGCCCAGCGTCACCAGGTGCACAGCCACCTCGGAGTTCTGGCCGCTGCGCGCCGCCACGTCAGCGGCCAGCTTGCGCAGGCGGCGCTTCTTGTCCTCCAGCGCCTTGGCGTGCAGCCGCTCGCGCTGCTTGGCCAGCGCCTCCAGGCCCGCCGCCTCCAGCGCGGTGCTGCGGTCCTCGCCGTCCTTGAGCACGCTCTGCATGTCGCGCGTGACATGCAGCAGCTGCAGGTCGCGGATCTTGCCGCGCAGGTCGTCCAGCTGCATGTCGCAGGCGGCCGCCTCCCACTGCGCGGCGTAGATGCCTCGCTTGAAGTCCTTCATGGCGGTCAGGATGTCTACCTGCAGGGGTAAGGAGGGGAAGCCGGGAGGCGGAGGGGTGCGAGGGGTGACGGGGCTGATCATGATGGGGAGCAAGCATGCAAGTGCCCCGCACCAGGAGCCAGCATGCCTAGCTCCGGGGCCGGCCCCAGCCTCAGACACCTGCGTCATGCCTCATGCGCCTCCCCTTTCCCTTTGCCCCCGCCCCCGCCTCACCTTCTTGGTCCCCTTGCCCAGCACCACCGAGTTGAGCGACTCCACCACGCTCCTCGCCAGCAGCCGCGCATCGCTCAGGTCGGCGCTCGCCAGAGACGGCGGCAGCGCCTCCACCTGGCCCGCTAAGAGCCGCAGCGTAACCTCGTTGTCGTACGCTGCCGTACGGCGCTCCGTTCGCAGCGCCGTGATGGCGCCCATGAGGCCCTCCATCTCCGACCCCAGCGACCCCTCGCGGCTCTCCAGCTCCGGCAGGTCGCGCCGCGCCAGGCCCAGGTCCGCGGCCGCGGACCGCACGCCCGCCTCCGCCGCCAGCCTGCTGGCCCGGTACGCCACAAAGGCCTCCCACAGGTTCAGCTCTAGTCCCTCGGGCTTGTACGAAGGGTCCAGGGCGGGGCCCAGCGGGCCACCACCCGAGGCAGCGCCGTGGCCGTGTGCGCCGTGCTGCCCGTGGTGGGCTGCGGGGCCGTGGTGGCCGTGCGCGCCGTGGGGTGCGCCGCCGCCCAGCGACAAGTGGTGCGCGCCGCCGCCGGCCGTGGCTGAGGACCCGGGCCTCGCGCCGTCGGCGGCGGCATGCAGCAAGTGCGGCGGGACGTCCGGGAAGGCCTCCAGCGAGGTGGCGGCGATGGCGGGAGGCACCGCGGGGGGAGGGTGGCAGTAGGTTGGCGGCGAGGCCGGCGAGCCTGAGGCCGGCGCAGAGGCCGAGGCCGCGGCGGCCCCCGACTCCGTCACGCCTCCTGGGGCCGTGGTGCCTCCGTGCGTGGTGCCTCCGTGGCCGTGCTGCTGGTGGTGCACTGTGGAGGCCTGGCGGTGCAGCAGCTGGGGGCCCGGGACGGGGCCGCGGTAGCTGCTGGCGCTGGCCTCGGCACCTCCCGCGGCCGCGGGGCCGCCCGCCGAGCTGCCCTGCGGCCCCAGCTGCTCGGGCCGCCTCGCGCGGTAGAGCTGCAGCAGGCGGTTCAGGTGCACGTCCGCGTCCGCGAACTCCTTGCGGAAGTTGCGGTCCAGCATGCGCTCCTCGCCTGGAGCCAGGCAGGTGGGCGGGAAGGACAGCACGACGGCTCGGCGGGGTGCAGCGCCCGGCGTGTGCGTGATTCCCCTCCCTGGACGCGGGTCTCGCAGCGATGCCCCAGCACCTTGCCCAGCAGTGCTCCGCCTGCCTGGAGCGCACCTTGCAGCGCAGCCTGCCTCGACTCCAGCTCCGCCAGCGCCGCGCGCCGCTCCGCCAGCTCCGTCGCGGCGCGGCCGTGCGCCTCCTTGGCCGCGCCAAGGCGAGCCAGCAGACTCCGCTCCACGGCCTCGCTGGTGCGCCCGCTGCGCGCCAGCCCAGCCGCCAGGCACACCATGCGCGCCTCGTGCGCCGCCACCTCAAACGCTGCGCGGTTGCGGCGCACCGCCAGCGCCGCCAGCACCTCATCGAAGCGCGCCACCACCTCCTCCACCGCGGCCTTGGCGGTGCGCAGCTCCATCTCCAGCACGCCTATCCGCTTGGTGCGCTCCTCGGACAGCGCCTTCTCGCGAGCCTGCCACTCCTGCGGACCACGCGAGCAAAGGACCAGAGGCACGGTGAGGCTATGAGGTGCTCCGCAGGTACGTCGACAGCCGGAGCACCCGCCGGCTCTGGGTCCTGGCCCCCGCTGCCTCCGCTGCCCCGCCTGGCTGATCGCTCTCCACCCCTGTCCCTGCACCCTGAGCCCCAGCCCACCTTGAGCTCCTTGGCCTGGTCCTCCGTGATGAGCTTGGGGTTGACCGACTCGGCGTCCACCCCTAGCGCCGCCAGCCAGGCGGGCGGCGGCAGCGAGAACGGGTCGCCGCCGTCCCCAGCCATCCCCTTTCCCGCCAGCGTGCCGCCCATCATCTGACGCAGCGCGCGCTCGCCCGCGTTGTCGCGCTGGCTGCGGGCCGTCGCCTCCGCCTCGGCGCGGCGCGCGGCATCGGCCTTGGCCTTCTCCTCGGGCGACACGTAGCGCTGCGCCACCCGTGCCACCTCCTCGTCCGACACAGACAGCACAGTGGCCTGGGACGGGCCGGGCAGGGCGTGGGAGGAGGTGCAGGGGGCAAGCGGTGATGAGCTAGGTGTGCACACAGCGGCTTGCGCTTCAGCTGACCACCAGCGCCGCACCCAGCCCGCGGCGGCCCCCACCACACCCGCAGCCCCACCTGCACGTTGTCGCGCGTGTCGTGGCCCGCCAGCACGAACCGCTCGTCCAGCAGCCCCGGTGGCGGCCCCGCGCCCAGCTTGGCGAGGTCCTTGAGCGTCTCCTCCAGCCGCGCGTTGAGGTCGGCGATGCGGTCGCAGTCGGTTCGCTTCTGGCCCGCCACCCTCATGAAGTCGGCGTTGAAGGCGGCCTTAAGCTCACGGATCTGAGGCGCGAGGGCAAGAGTGAGGCGGCAGGAGGGCGATGAGCGAAGCGAGCACACCGGCGGATACACAACTTTAACGTGCGCGCGCGTTGCCGCCCCAGCTGGGCTCGCCATCCCGGCCCAGCCCCTTACCTTTTGCTTGAGCAGGTGCGCCTGCAGGTTCCTCCGCGTGTTGCAGTACAAGTCAAAGTCCGAGTACAGCAGCCCATCCAGCTCGCTGGGAGGAGCGGCGCCGGGCGCCAGCGCAGAGCCGGAGCCCCCGGCCAGGGCCATGGAGGAGGGGCCGGCGGCGGGGCTGGGGTTGGCAGGGCCTGCCGCGCCCGAGAGCGAGGTGTGGCCGCCGCCAGCGGGCCCAGGCATCACCGAGGCGCCCGAGGGAGGCGGGCCGGCGCCGTCGCCGGTGCCGCCGCCATCCCAGCCGTCCTCGCCATCGGCATAGCCGTCAAGTCCCCGGCCCCTAAAGCACGAGGGCGCCAGAGCAGGGGGCAGGGGGCGGGTCAGCGCCAGAGCAGGGGCAGGGGGCGCGGCGGAGCTAGGCAGGGTAGATGCCGACAGAGTACAGGCGCGGCGGACCTCATAGCCACGCTGCGTCCCGGTTCTTCCAGCCGACCTGTGTTTCCATCCGTGTTCATCAAAAGACAAGAGTACGCTGCGCCCCATTCTCGCCACTCCCTCCCACCTCGCCCCACGCCCCTCCACACCTGCACAAACGCCACGTCCCCACGTCCCATCCTCCCCTCTCCCTCCTCCCACCTTGTCCAACACCCGCACACAGCCACACCCACACACCTGAACATGGCGTGGTAGGGCACCACCCCCAGCGCCCTGTGCTCCGCCAGCTCCACCCTCCGCAGCATGGCCACCTGCCGCAGCACCCGCTCGTGGTTGCCGGGCTGCGGCAGCGCAAAGTTGGACACCTGGCAGCAAGAGGGCGGCGGTGTGAGGGGAGGCGGGAGCACGAGGGCTGAGGACAGTCCATCATTGTGTACAGAGAGCGTCAGAGGCGCTGCCACGGCGCTCGTGCGCAGCAGCGGCCATGGTGCCGCTGCGGCACCTCATGCGCCAGTCGGCAGCAGTGGGGCGGGTCCAGGATGCCGGAAGTTTAGCAGCAAGGCACGGACGGAGCAGGTGGCGGTGCACACCTGCGTTCCGCTGCGCAGTCCGCTGATGAGCGCCCCCTTGGTGGCCATGCCGTCCCACACCATGCGCTTGATGCGGTCCGCCAGCAGCTCGGTGCGCAGGTTGTCGTGGCGCACCGTCACCTGGGGCAGCAGAGGGGAGGGGAGCGGGTGGTGCCGGGTTGGGCGGTGATGCCGCACACCGGCTTGCCCTCCAGTGCAGGAGCCCATGTGCCCTGCCCGCACCCGCTCAGTGAACTCCCACCCGCCCTGTCCCTGCCCGGCCCACCTGCACCGCCGCCACGCGGACCTCCGCCTCCTTCTTGAGCTGCTCCACCAGGCCCACGTCCACGATCAGCTCCGAGCTGCGGGGGCGAGGGCACCAGGTGCGGGCGAGGGCGCGCACAGCGGTAAGGGGGCGCGCTTGGGGGCGGACGCGGTCGAGGGCTTGGCGGCAGCCTGCATGTAACTTGCGCCCGCCCAGCTCCCCAAACGCATCCTCCTCACCGCTCCAGCCGCTCCAGCTCCGGCGCCGCGTCATTGGCGGCCATCACATCCGCGATGCGCCCCCGCAGCTCCGCCAGCCGTGCCGCCACGCGTTGCCGCTTCGACTCGCCGCCCACGCCGCCGCCGCCCAGCGCCGCGCCCCGCTGCTGCGCCGCCACCAGTGTCAGCTCGGCCGGGTCGTCCAGCTCGTCCAGGTCGGGCCGCGAGCCGCCGCCGGCAGCAGCGTGCGGCACGGCTGCTGGCGGCGGCGCCACCACGTGCTGCGGCCCCGCCGCCGGGCCCTGCAGCTCGTACACAAACAGCACCCCGTCCGCGCCGGCGGAGGCGAAGAAGTGGCCGCTGGCGTCGAACGCTACGCCCGCCACACCGCCGGCAGTGACGTCGTGCATGCCCACGCCGGCGGTAGCGCCGCCAGGGCCCTCCGCCAGCGCCACCAACGACAGGTTGCGCACGCTGACGGTGCCGTCGGCGGAGCCGCTGGCCAGCAGGCCACCGCCGGGGCCCATTGCCAGGCCGCCGCCGGCGCGCGCGTGCGCTGGGACATGCAGCGCGGAGCGCAGCGGCCTCGCGCGCAGGCCGGCCCAGGCCGCAGGCTCCGAGGGCAGCGCCAGCTTGTGCAGGTGCTTGTCGGCGCCCATGCCGTACACATCGCCGTACCGCTCCCCGCCCGCCGCCACCATGGCCAGCAGCGGCACGTCCAGCCGCAGCAGCTTGACCGTCACCGGCTCCGCAGCGCCGGCACCGGGCCCATCGCCGGTCTCGCTCTCGAGCCCGCGCGCGCCGCTGGGTGCTGGCGGCCGCAGCAGCGCCATGTCCGCGTTGGGGTTGCGCCAGTTGCCGCTGGCCAGCTCGGGCGACACGCTTAGGCACATGACGCCGCCCAGCAGCGCTAGCAGCACGCTCTCGTCGCCCTCCGCCACGCGCGGCCAGCTGGCGCACAGCACGCGCTCGCCCAGCGGCAGCGACACGTGCCCCAGCGGCCGCACGGCGCCCGACCGCGGCTCCAGCGCCAGCAGCCACACCGAGCCGTCGCGGCCGGCCGACAGCAGCAGGTCGTTGCCGGGGCTGAACACCAGCGCGTCCACGGGGCCCGAGTGCAGCCGCTTGCGGAACAGCACCCGCAGCTGCGGCGGCGTGCCAGAGGCAGCGAGCTGCGCGTCTGCCGGCGGCAGCGCCAGCAGCCGCACCACGCCGGTCTCGGAGCCTGCCGCCGCCAGCGCCGCGCCAGGGGAGGACGCCGCCAGCGCCATCTGCGCGCTGCCGAGCGCCTTCTTGGCCAGCAGCCCCCCGTCGGCGCAGCCCCACAGCCGCACGCTGCCGTCAGTGCCGGCGGTGAGGAAGGCGCCGCCGCCAGGGTGCGGCACTACCCCCGCCAGCTGGCCCACGGGGTAGTCCGCCGCCAGGGCCGCCAGCGTGGGCCCCGCCCGCGCCGTCAAGCCCGCGCCCGCGTGCGGCGCTATGGCGGCCCGGTACAGGCTGCCGTCGGGGCAGCCCAGCAGCAGCGTGCCGTGGTCGGGGCCGCCCAGGTCCAGCGCCGCCACCGGCACGCCCGTGGCGCCGCCGCGGCCCAGCCACACCTCGTGGCTGAACGCGGGCGGCCCGGTGCCCGCCGCCAGGGGCGCCGCGGCGAACACGTGCACGCTGCCGTCGGTGCCGGCCACCGCCAGCAGGTCGCGGTTGACTGCGATGCCCGCCACGCCCGCGCCCGGGCCCACGGTGTCGGGCACCAGCACCAGCGCCGTACTCAGCGTGCCCGAGGCGGAGCGGGAGAGGCTGGGGCCGCCGGCAGACGCAGCGGCGGCGCCCTCCTGCCCCTGCCCCTGCCCCTGGCCCTGCGGTCCCAGCTGCACCAGGCCCATGGTGGTGGGGTCCAGCAGCGCCAGCGCGCCCCCGGTGGTGCCCAGGTACAGCCCCGCTGGGCCCCAGGCGTGGCAGCTTGGCTCGTGGCCGGGCGGCAGGCAGGTGGGCGCCAGGTGCTGCGGCCGAAACACGGTGCGGTCCCACAGCGTCTCCAGGAACCAGGCGCTGGCGGTGCCGCCACCGCTGGTGGCGATGATGGAGGCGTCCAGAGGGTGGAAGGAGGCGGAGGTGGCGGGGGAGGAGGCGGGCAGCCGGGAGCGGCCCAGAACCTCGCCCTGCGCGAGAGAACGGGGGCCAGGGATGGGGTCAGGCAGCTGGGGGTCGGGCACGTGCGCGTGTGCAACTGTGCATCGTGCGGCGGGCACTGACAGGAGCAGGAGGGCGGCGCCTCACCTTGCGCCATGCGTACACTATGACGGAGCAGTCGGGCTCGTCGCCGCACACCACCAGCCGCTCGCCGTCGCCCGAGAAGCCCAGCGCCGTGACCCCCAGCTCCACCACGGGCGCGGGCCCGCTGCTCTTGTCGGGGGCCAACCCCGCCTCCTGCTCAGCGCGGATCTCCCCGGGCAGGATCCGAGTCAGCAGCTGCAGGGACTTGGTGGAGTAAATGGCCACGCTGGGCTGCAGCGCCTGCAACACCAGGAGGGCATACGGGCAGCGACGGTCAGGAGGGCGCAGGCAACCATCGCGCGAGGCCCGTTGCTCCCCAGTCAAGCCTTACCTTCTCGGCCACGGCCAACAGGCCATGCCTCTTGTTGACAGCAAAGCAACTGATGCCGAATCCGCTGCCCCGGAGGACACGCTGGGGAGCGGAAAGCCTGCGTCAGCCCCGGCATGCTGCACGCGCTCTTTGTACCATGCTGTTTACCTGTGCCTTGCTGCTGAGCGAAACCAGCACCACCGTGTTTCCGCATGTCCAAGCGGCCTCATCCGGCCCCACCCAGGCAAGTGGTGAGCCGCTGTATCCTATTGCACATTTCGTCTGCCACGACATCGTGGCCTTGTTGGGGCTGCGAGGCCCCGCAGGTGGCCCAGTCGCTCAGCTGGGCATACTACGAAGCCTGCTATCAGCGTGTCTCTGTTGATATATGGTTCTAGTTAGACTGCTTGAATAAGATGCGGTTGGGTCTGCTCGGCAAGGGCCGAGGAAGTCTCGAAGGCGACCGCATGGGGAGCCAGCACAGACAATGTTATGCCAGCCCGAGTTTGTCCGGCCAGGACTGTCTCGCGCACATTTCTGACATCTCGTTCTTAGTACCTGCAATTGCCACCCGCTTAGCGAGCATGGCGCTTGCGGGTGTTGCTGCGATTGGCAGACGCAGGGGCGCCACGCTCCTCGGGTCATGCCTACAACAGCTACGATACGCAACCACGAGCACGGCTTCAGCGGACACCCTGCCGCTCCGCACTGGCAGGCGAGTGCCGAGGAACCAACTGCCAGGATCGCTTCCCAGCGGTCACGTTAGTAGCGGCCAGCGGCGTCAGCCCACGCCGCTTGATCAGGGCCCTTGTGGACGGCACAGCGTGATTGTCCTAACCCGCAACGCTTGTTGCTCCTGCGTCTTGACGGCCTGTCCATGCGTCAACCCCGCGCCGCCCTCCAAGTTCAACTCTGCTACCCCAGCTTGCCCGCCTCGAGCCTGCGCATCAGTGACGTGTGGCAAATCTCGACACCCTTTTTGCGCAGGCCGCGCCTGGTGGTCCTCGGCTCGGGCTGGGCCGCTGCCCGACTAGCGCACGACATCGATCCCAAGCTGTACGACCTGACGGCAAGTCAGGCTGCTTGCGTGCTGGGGTCACACCCTGTGGCCTCACTCATCATCCTTCGTGCCCCTGCAGGTGATCAGCCCCAGGAACCACATGGTAAGATGCCTTCCCGTCGGCGCCTCGCACCGGGAACGTACCGGCAACCCTCACCTATGGCTCCTACGCCCTGCCCTGCCAGCCTTGTCCACCCCGCGCGCTGCCCACGCCTCTCCCTGCCCCGCCCCTCCCTAAACCCACCCCAACCCCCCCTGCGCATCCCCCGCCGCCTCCCGCCCCAAGGTCTTCACGCCGCTGCTGGCCTCCACGACGGTGGGCACCCTTGAGCCCCGCTCCGTGGCGGTGCACATGACGGACATACAGCCCGCGCTGTCGCAGCCGTCCAACGGTCTCATCATCGCGGGTGGGCAGGAGGGGGGGCGCATGGCGGGGCGGAGGGGCCGGGGCTTGCGGCTGCGGCTGCGGCTGCGACTGCGGCTGCGGCTGCGGCTGCGGCTGCGGCTGCGGCTGCGGCTGCGGCTGCGGCTGCGGCTGCGGCTGCAAGGGAATGCTTGTGCAGTAGTGGGTGCGGGAGCGGGAGGGTGCCAAGAGGCAGGGGGGCCAGGATGGTGGCTTGGTGGGGGCCCTCGCCCGCGAGCAGCAGCAGGGTGCCGGAAAGGGCGACGGGGCGGTCGGCGTGAGCCGCAGCTATGAGGGTGGCGGAGCACACACCCCGCCGCGCACCCTGCTTACCCTTTGCGCACGGTCCCTGCTTGCCCCTTTGCAACTGCACACAGACGCGGAGGCGGTGGACCCCGCGGCCCGCACCGTCACCTGCCACTCCTCCGACGGCCTGCGGTGGGTTGCACGGGCGCATGGGGGCGGGGAAGCGGGCGCCCACCTTCAGACGCCTCAAGGCGCCTCATCCTCTCCTCCCCTGCCCCCGTTCCGCCCTGACCCCTCAGCTTCACGGTGCCGTACGACAAGCTAGCCATCTGCACCGGCTCCCAGGTGGGGGCAGTGGGGGGCGACTAGAATGGGCTGGGCTACGGGGGGCTATGGCGGATGGAGGCCCTTGCTCCGGGGGCGCCCCACCCCTGCTAGCGCGCTGCGGCAGCCACAGCCCCGGTTAGCGGGCGGCCCGCCCTTCCGTCCGTCCTGCCGCCTCTGCCCGACCCCAGGGCAGCACCTTCGGCATCCCCGGCGTCCGCGAGCACGCCAACTTCCTGCGGGACGTGCAGCAGGCGGACGCCATCCGGCACCGCCTCATAGACAACCTGGCGCTGGCGGGGGTGCCGGGTGAGAGAGGATGGGGGGTCGGGGGAGGAAGGGCAACCTGGGGCGTGTGTCCGCCATTGGCGTTGATGGACATGGCGGGGCGGCAGCAGCGGTGTTGGGGCGGGGATGGCCTCCATGTGGCCCACCGCCGCTGCACGGCCGTGCGCCCCTCCCCCTGCCCGCCCCGTGGCCTCGCCCTGCCCCCAGGCCGGTCCACGGAGGAGTGGCAGCGGCTGCTGCATGTGGTAATCGTGGGCGGCGGCCCCACGGGGGTGGAGGTGGCGGGCGAGCTGACGGACTTCATCAACCACGAGCTCAAGAAGCTGTACCCGGAGAGGGCGCGGGCCATGCGGTGAGGGGCGTGTGGGGGCGCAGGAACAAGTGGGGAGACGGGAAGAGACAGGGGACTGCCAAGGAGGGGCGGCCCGGGAGAGACGCCTGCATCGGCACGTTATCCGCAGGGCCGCCCCTGGGCCCGCCCGCCTACTCCAGCCCATGCAGTATCGAATTCTTCATCCATGCCGCCCACCACAGCCTTCCTTCATACCTGTCACGTCTGCCTGCCGCCTGCGCTCCGCCGCCACCGCCCCGCCCCCAGCGTGACCCTGATCGAGGCCAAGGAGCTGCTGGGCTCCTTCGACGCCTCGCTGAGGGAGTACGCGGCGCGCAAGCTCATTCGCCGGGGCGTGGTGCTCAAGAAGGTGGGGGCAGCACTTGGGGGTTGGGGCCGGGGACGGACGAGGGTCGGGGCCGCGCAGGTGGGAGCAGCGGCAGCCGGTGACGGGCGCGCGCCTGGCTGCGGGCTGGCCTCGGCCGCTCACCCAGCCGGGGCAGCCCTCGAGGCCCTGTGTGCGCATTACTTCCCTGCAAGCGCGCCTCTTCCCGGCACCCCATCCAGCCGACTGTGGTGTGTACCCCTTCCCTCCATGCGGGCGGCAGGGGGTGGTCAAGGAGCTGACGGCGCAGCAGGTGGAGCTCAAGGTGGGGCGGCTGCGGGATTGGGGTTGGGTGGGTCGGGAGGCATGCGCCCTGCCACATGGGGGCGGGGGCCCAGGCGGGCGACAGCACCGCAGCCGCCGAGCCGCCGGAGGAGGCAGCGTGCAGCGCCGCGGGTGCGGCGAGTCGCCCTCTCTCCAACAGGCCCTGCTCCTCATCCCTCACCCCTCCCAGGACGGCACCATCCTGCCCTACGGCCTCTGCATCTGGAGCACCGGGGTGGGGCCCACGCCCTTCACGCTGTCGCTGCCTTTCGCCAAGACGGGTGCGGCTACGGCAGGGGCGGGCCCGACGGAGGGGGCTCACGGAGGGAAGTCCAGGGCTCCGGCGGGGCAGCGGCACGCGGCCAGTGGTGGCCCTGGCCAGAGCCCAGCGCGGCTGCCGCCTGGCTGCTGCACCCCCGCCCCCAGCCCCACCCAGCAGCGGCACCTCCCGCATCCGGCAGCAGCTAGCCCGGGGCGTGCCCCGGTGGAGCATTTCGGCACGACACGGAGGATGCTCGCCTCCCCATTCCCCTTCCCCTGCTGCCCCCTCCTCCCCTTCCCATCCATGCCCCCCCTTCAGCCGTGGGCCGCCTGGCAGTGGACAAGTACATGCGGGTGCTGGCGCAGCCCCCTGCCCCCGCCCAGGCCCAGGCCCAGGCCGAGGCGCAGTCCCATGGTGCAGCGGCGGGGCATGGGCACGCCAAGGCGAGCAGGGCGCGGGGCGGGGCCAGGGCAGCGGCTTGCTGCTGCGCAATCACCTGCCGGCGCCTCACCGAGCGTCTCGCAGCCCGCTGGACCCAGCTCCGCCCCTGTGCTGTCTGACCTGGCCCCCACCCCACCCCCTGTGCCGCAGCCCTCCTCGGGCCTGGGCGGCAAGGCCTCGGTGCCGGGCATCATGGCGGACGAGGGCGACACGGTGGGGCGGGCCGCGGGCGGCAGCGGAGGATGGGCCAGGGCAGGTACCGGTACCAGGCAGGGGCAGGTACCATGCTGCTGACATTAGGGGCACGCCAAGGGCGGTGCGAGGTGCCCTTGGTCGTGGCCGCAGCGGGGCAAGTGCCAAGGGCGCTGCCTTAGGGGCGCTCACGCCGCGCGCCCGTGTCCCTGCTCCCTCCCCTGACCTCTCCTCCGCTGCACACCTCCCCCCTCCCCCCTCCCTCGCCCCTGCACTCCGCTCCCCCGCTCCCCCGCCCTCCTCCCTCCCGCCCCGCAGCCCTCCACCGCGCGGCTGTCCCCCGTGCCCCACGTGTACGCGCTGGGCGACTGCTGCGCCAACCCGGACAACCCGCTGCCGGCGCTGGCGCAGGTGCGGGCGGCGAGGCAGGGGAGGCAGGGGAGGCAGGGGAGGCAGGGGAGGCAGAATGGCCGCGCATGGGTGCCGCCGCGCATGGCAGCGCATGCCGCCTGCTGCGCCCCGGCCCGGCCCGGCCTGCCTCGACTGTGCCTCCCGCACCCCCACCCGCGCCCGGCGCCTCCCTGCCTCCCTTCCTCCCACCTGCACCCCTTTCCCGCCAGGTTGCCGAGCAGCAGGGCCGCTACCTGGCCAAGGAGCTCAACGCGGCGGCCAAGGGGCCCACGTACGGAGAGACCAGCGGCGCTGCGTGAGTGGGCTGGCGCACGCACTGTGTGGGAGGGGAGGGGAGGGGAGGGGAGGGGAG
>BDDC01001414.1:0-21236 GCA_001662425.1 Chlamydomonas sphaeroides
TGTAATAATGGGCCTCGTGTACACACGAGGCTACTCGTGTGCACACTAGCCCTAGGTTTCCGTGACGTTCGTGAACGGCCCCGCAAGCTGCAAGAAAAACTCCCTGCAGCTGGCTGGTTGATCCCTTAAATAACAGCCACGGTGCCACGGGGCGGCATGCGGGGGTCCCAGGGCACAGGGAGCGGAGGGGGCTCCAACCCCGCGGTCGCCCTACCTCCTCTCTTCAATCTCTGCGGGTCAAGCCCGCTGTACCTCTAATTCTATGTCCATTTCCATGCGGGAGGCAGGCTCGGCGCCATGCATGGCTGTGTAGCAGGACAAAACCTGTCCTAGGATTTCAGAGGTCGTGTAGCCCCCTACTACAGGCTGGGCGCCAGCCACCACATGCACACGCCCCGCCCCGGAGGATGTTGGAGGTAGGTGTACTAGCTAGGTGTGGTGGGTAAGGCCCGGACGCCCCTGCCGCCGGGGCTCGGAGCCTACCGCGAGTGCGCAGCTTGCTGCTGGCTGGTTATCGTCGCTAGCTAGGGCTGCGTGAGGAGGCGGGGGACGGAGCACGGTGGGAGGAGGCCGGGTGCCGGCTGTAGCGCACCGGATCAGCTGTGCTGTCGTCACCCAACTGATGCTGCGTGAGTGGCTGAGGCGCTGCGGCCAATGCCGCAATCTTATCGGCCCCAAGCAAGCACGGAGCCCTATCTCGGTAAGATACCCCCGCAACCAAACAACTGAAGATTCTTGTAGGTGGTGTACGTAGCTGTGGTCAACGCTCCCCAGCCCCGCCGTGAACGCGCACCCCGGTTGAAACGTGTGATAGGATAGCTGCACGTCCCAAAAGCCGAGCGTGGTGAGGTGATGAGGTCGCGCCAGGGGTCCAGTTGATTGGGTCCACGTGTGCGTGCCTAGTAACATACAGGAGGGGCTTAATGATAAGCTAGAACGAACGAAGTCAAAGAAGCGAAGCTTGCGCCGGCGGCGCTCATCATCTCCTTATGTCCTGCGCGACATCGGCGTGGTTCTGGTCGCCTATCCTGCATCCGAGTGGCTGGCGAGCTGCGCATGTCATTACGAGCATGGTTTCAAACTCCGTCAACTGCTCGCGCGGGGGTGCGCGGTTTCGCCGGCATACGTTCGTCTCCAACCAACCGCCACCGGCGAAGCACCGGCAACGCAATTCACCATCTTACGTTCATAAGTCGTGCGGAGCCTACGAACGTCTTATCTTGACGCGTTTAACGAAGACGCTACATTAGCACGCGCAGGCGCTTGGCAAGCCAGGTCAATCAACGAAGCAGAAGCCGTATTAGCACGCAGAAGCACGGACGCGGATCGCGCTTCTTTTGCCTGCGGTCCCCTTGGCGGTTCTATTGGGCAACCTTTGATATGACACTCAAGCCGGTCCAGGTCGACCGCGCTGATTCGCTCAGCACCGTGACTGGCGGCAAAAGCGGCGGACCCTCGAGCGCCCCAAGCGATTCATCCAGGGGAGATTCACCCCTAGATTCATCCGAGCGCACCTCTGGAGCGTCACTGGACGCTGTGGAGAAACATGCGCTGTCGGTGGCGTTGGCAACGCCGCATGTCGCCGCCACAAGTGATGCATCGCCATGTTCATTTGTGAAGCTCTTCAGGTGAGAGGTGCAAACTGAGCTGCTCCGCACAATTTAGGAGGCGCGCTGCTACGGAGTTTGCCAGGTGTCGATTTAGTCGCAGCCAGGCAGGCGGACCCAAGCCGGACCGAAACCGCCGAGCGAGCGCGAGAGGCTAACTCTTGACCTCCAGTGCACGTACGCAGCGTGATACTTGCCTGTGAAGTGCATTGTAAATATAGACATATATAGTTAATTGGCAACCACAGTCGACTTGTGTACGTATCGTTTGACGGTTTATGTGTTATCCCACACAGGCTCTCAAGCAAGGCAGCAGGCGTTAGCGTGTCGGGTAGCATCTCTTCAAGTGCGCACTTGAAGGAATGAGTCAGTAGGACTGGAAATAGAAATAGCATCATTCAACTGATAGAAATAGAGGTACAGCGGGCTTGACCCGCCGTGATCTAGGGAGGTAGGGAGTAGGACTCAAACCTAGGAGTGACACACGGTCGCGTAACAGCGCACATCGGTCGTGGCTCAGTACTGCACGCACCCAAAGCAACCGCCCTGACGTACCGCCGCCGACCCCCTCCGACCCCCATTCGCAACGGCGCTGCAACCGCTGAAACCGCTCTTGCTTGGCGTCCAGTTTCCAGCAGGGTTTATGGGAAGCCCCATCGGGCCCTCGTCCGTCCTACGCAGCTAGGCCCCTCTATCTCCCGCCCTACCGCGACGTTCACGCTCGCCTTCTCGCGGCTGCATCTACAAAATGCTGTTGAATGCTCGTACCCAAGCAAAAAAGTCTGTCACCTCGGCGGCTGTCCTCGACCTAACTGCCATTGCTCCTACCTCTTCCCCCGGCAGCACGGCCGACAAGTGGGACCTCCTGCTCATGGCTATAGGCTCCATTGGCGCGGCCTGCAACGGTGAGCAGACACCGCACGTCCGCGCCGTACGTGACACAGAGTGGATGGGGCGCCATCCACGTCCTGCCCACTACTGGCAGGCAGCGCTCCCATGGCCCGTGCGTGCCCCGCCCCCATGAAGTCGCCCTGCTGTGTCCCAACGCCTCCATCTGCCCCAGGCACCCTGCTACCGCTCTCCTTTATGCTGTTTGGCGACACACTAGGTGCGGGCCATTGCGATCCGCAGCCCATTCAAACGTCTTTGCAAGGCCTTGGAGGCGACGGGGAGACGGATGCCCACGCGTGGCCCTGGCTGCCAGCCAGCGCTCATTACAATACTGTAATGAATGACAATAGTTGATCCCGCCTGCTTCGCCCCTGCCTGCGGCCGCCCGCCCATGTCATCGATCACCGCCCTGGCCAGACACGCTGGCGACCAGCCCCTCGGCGCCGGACTTCCTGGACAGGGTGCAGCAGACCTGCCTGCACCTGCTGCTGGTGGCTCTGGGTGCAGCGGGCGCCAGCTTCCTTGAGGGGGCGCTCTGGATGTTCACCGGCAACCGCCAGGTGGGGTGATGGGCCGCCCCTCAGCAATAATGCATACACACATAAATCGACATGTCATACCGTATGGTAGTCGCTTGTGGCATGAGCTGTGTGCTGGTGCGGTAGTAGTGTTGCTAAGAGAGCCCCGTCTGGGCCTCGCTTGGCGGCAGCCGCCGCACGCTCACGCGCACGCACATGCGTGTGGCACACTGACCTCCATTCCAAAAGCCGGACGGAATCCTTGCAGCCAGCCAGCCCTGTCGTGCCAGCTGGGCGCCTCTCCCTGGCCCTCCCATGTATCTGCTGGCTAACCTACCCCCCGTCTTCCCCAGGCCAATCGGCTGCGCGCCCGCTTCCTGGCCGCGGCACTGAACCAAGAGGTGGCCTTCTTCGATGTGCACGTCACCACAGGTGCGGCTGGCGGCTGCGATGCCGAGCTGTGCTGCTGTGCTACTTGTTCCCGTTCCTTAAGTTCCTTGCTTGGACAACAGCTCGCCCTACTCCACGCCTCCATGAATTCGTTCCCTATCCTCCTCCCTCCCCTGCGCCCCAGGCGGCCTGGTGCAGGCGCTGAACGAGGACACGATGCAGGTGCAGGAAGCCATCAGCGAGAAGTTGGGCGTCTTCCTGCACCACACGTGAGGCGCGGAGGGCTGCATCAATGCAGGGCGAAGGGGCCGGACGGGCAGCCCGATGCGTGTGTGGTCCAACGGTTGGCGCTAGTGCGCTCCGTCCGCTTGCGGGTCCGGCAGCCCGACACGGTCGAGCGGCGGCTGGGAGCGCAGCCGTGGCGCGCGGCCCACGCCGCATTCCCGCAGCTCCTGTGCCGTATGACCCACGCCCTGCGCCAATGCCCTCCCTCCCTCGCGCCCCCGCAGCTGCACCTTCATCGCAGCCGTGGCCATCTCCGTGTCCAAGGGCTGGGACATGGCGCTGGTCATGCTGGGCTGCATGCCCCTCCTGGCGCTCTTCGGATGGCTGCTGTCGCAGGCGGCGGACAAGGGTGGCAAGGCCACCGCCAAGGCCTATGCGCAGGTGGGCGCTGCTGGGCGGCTGGGCGGGGCCTGGGGCTGCACAGCTGCCCCACCGCATGGACCGCAAGCGCGCTGGCCGCTTAGAATACAGACGAAGTCAAGAACCTGTACCGCAATCCTGCGAACCCGAAATTTCATTCATAACTGCTGCGGCGGGGGGCCAAAGAGGCGAACAAGCGAGCATGCAGAGGGGAGGGAAGCAGCGGCACGCAGCAGCCGACCAACTCACCTGGTGGCGTGTTATACAAGAATCCAAGTAACTCCCACTGGCGCCTATCAGCCCGGCCCAACCCCATAACGCAACCTGATGCGAACCTGTGGAATGGGGTAGGCCGCTGGGACCTGGCCCTGGGCTCAGTGGTTCCTACAAGGGCAGGGAGTAGATAGATAAGAGGGTGCCGCGACCCACCTTTGAACAATTGGGCTCAAGGGTTCGACGTGCGCTGGCCTGCCCCACCCCGCCCTAGCTAGCTCGGCCCAGCAAGGCTGAGCCCGACCCGCAGACTGGCCCCTGCTGGGGAGCCGTGAGAGGCCTACTCAGCCCGGCAACCGTACGTGTGACAACCCTTCCTGTCGCGGTGTTCTGAGCCTTCCGTACTTGCTGCCGCGCCTGCTGAGCCTGCATGCCGGTGTGTGGGCTCCCGCCCCCGTCGCCCCTCCTCGCCGTGCGCCTCGATCGCCCCAGGCCGGCTCCGTGGCGCAGCAGAACATCGCCCAGATTCGCACCGTGGCGGCGTACGGCAGGGAGCAGGAGGCGGTACGGCAGTACGACACGGCGCTGGACGGAGCGAGGAGCTCGGTGCGTGGTTGGGCGTGGGGCAGGGCAGGTGGGCCAAACCAGGACCGCCGGGCAGGTGACTCAGCAGGGCGGCGGGTAGGTGGGCAGCATGCCGGCATGTCGCTCGGCACTTGCTTGATGTTCTGCTGCCGCCCTCCCTCGGTCGCTGCACAGACGCTGCGGCTGGCGTGGCTGCACGGCTTCAACTGCGGAGGCTCGCAGTGCGCAGTGTACGGCATGTACGCAGTGGGACTGATCTACGGCGCCTACCGCGCGGCCGCTGGCGGCTACACGGGCGGCGCCGTTATGGGGGTGCGTGCGCTGCAGGGCGCTGCCGCCATGATGCTGGATGAAGTTGTGTACTGCTGTAGTATGTATCTGACGCTGCGATGGCAACGGAGCAATTTTGACACATACACGGTGATGTGTGCTCAGCTTCAGCTGTTCGTGGGCCTGCCAGTGACACACAGGCATCCACGCGGGAACTTTGCCACGGTGGCGAGAAGCAAACAGAGACCCTAGCGACCGCACTCGCTCCCTCGCTCCCTCGCTCCCTCGCTCCCTCGCTCCCTCGCTCCCTCGCTCCCTCGCTCCCTCGCTCCCTCGCTCCCTATGGTGCATGCGTCCTGATTCTTGTGGGGTCCTGCGGTGAAGTGCGGGCCCCTGTCGGGGACACTGCCTGTCAGCGGCCTCGCCTCATGCGCCGCGCGCCTTCGTTTCATGCTCTGCAGGTGCTGCTGTCGACGCAGATCGGCGGCCTTTCCATCGGCCAGGCCATCCCCACCTGGGCCTACTTCACACGGGTGCGTGCGCTTCGTCGCTCTTGGCTCCATGTTGGCATTGCCTGGCATGCAATACTTGGGTTGCCTAGCGAGCGCGAGACGCGAGGCGTCAGCCGCGCCAGCTCCCGTGGCCCGCCTTCCGGCCCGTTCTGGCCGGCGCCGTCCCTCTGCCGTGACCCCTGCCCTGAGCCCGTCACCATTTGATTACATCAAATTGCTGCCCCCCGACCACCACAACTTGCGCGCCAGGGCCGCGCCGCGGGCGGGCGCATGTTCAGCATCATCGAGCGGCGGCCCGCCATCGGCGCTGCAGAGTATCAGCCGACGCCGCAGCCCAGCGCCGCCGCCAAGGCGCCCAAGCCGGACGCGGCTGCGGGTGGCAGCGGCAGCGCCGCCGCGCTGGCGTGGGTGGTGTGTGAGCCCCGGGGCGAGCCCCGGGGCGAGCTGGAGCTGCGCGGCGTGTCCTTCGCCTACCCCAGCCAGCCCGGCCGCCTCGTCCTGACCAACTTCAGCCTGCGCGTGCCGGCCGGCACGACCCTGGCGCTGGTCGGCGGCTCGGGCAGCGGGTGAGCGGGCTCGGCGCCACACGACCCAACGCGGAGCGCCTTGCCGTACGTATGATTGTGTTCATTTGTGCGCCTTCAGTCACGTGCCCCATGGGCCATGGCCTCATCACCTCGCTCCACGTCCTCATGGCCTCTTCGTGCCCCTCCCCTCCCCGCCCCGCCACCTCAATGAACAGCAAGTCCACCGTGGTCCAGCTAGTCGAGCGCTTCTACGACCCGCTGGCGGGGGCCGTGCTGCTGGACGGCAGGGACCTGCGCAGCCTGCCGCTGACGTGGCTGCGCCGCCATATGGGCCTGGTCAGCCAGGAGCCGACGCTGTTTGCGACGAGCATATTTGAGAACATCGCGCTAGGGCGGCCGGGCGCGAGCGTGGAGGAGGTGGAGGCCGCGGCGAGGGCCGCCAACGCGCACGGCTTCATCGCCGGCCTGCCCCAAGCCTACGAAACACAGGTGACGACTGCCACGGCTGGATGGGCGCCACACCCCTTGATTCATCTCTGCCCAGCTACCCCCTACCTCAAACCTACCTGTATGGTACAATTTCTTTCTCTCTCCCTACCCCATACCTGCCTGTACGGTACATTTGCACAACACGAAACCTGCCTGCCTGCCGCCCGGCTGCTGCGCAGGTCGGCGAGCGCGGCGTGCAGCTGAGCGGCGGCCAGAAGCAGCGCATCGCCATCGCACGCGCCATCCTCAAGAGCCCAAAGGTACGCACGTCAGGGGGAGCCCGCCGCTGGGCAGCCGGCAGCCGGCTCAGGGCCGTTGCCGATCCCCTTGCATCTGCTTGGCGGGGAGTGATGCCGCCCCTGCAGCTGCACGCAAGCAGCGATGACACCTCAGCATCACTCACATGCATCCCACGACGGTCCGCATCCAGGTGATGCTGCTGGACGAGGCCACTTCGGCTCTGGACACACGCAGCGAGGCGGTGGTGCAGGCCGCCATCGACAGGCTGGTGGTGGGTCGACTATCGGATGCATGGGGACTGCCGAAAAGAAAAAAAGAAAAGAAAACAAGATTGCCCTGGGGCTTCGGTATAAAATTTGTTTGGAAATTTTTATTCTTTACAATGGGCGACGGGCGCAAAAAATATATAAGTGAAGAAATAAAAGTGGGGGGGAGGGGATCTCGATCGGGCTCGAGGGTCGATCGGCATAAAATTCCGCCTAGGGTGGGTTAAGGGGACGGGGCATCCGGGGTCTAAGACCGCCTGCCACCGCCACCGTATGGGGACTGCTGTCGAGGCGTGGGATGGAGCGACACAGGCCAGACCCGGCAACCACCCTCGCCCCCATCCATCCCTGCCACCCCATCCAGGCCGGCCGCACCACCCTGCTGGTGGCTCACCGCCTGAGCACGGTGCAGAGCGCGGATGTAATCGCCGTGGTGGCGGGCGGCGCAGTGGTGGAGCAGGGCAGCCACGAGCAGCTGCTAGCGGCCGGAAACGGTGCGTGCGTTGGACTGCATCGCGAAATGCCACGTCGGTTCAGCACGATTAGCAGCAGGGCACGGCTGCTGGGCCCCGACCGCCGCTGCGCGGGCTATGGGATCGCCGTGCATGCTTTTCAGCCCGACATCAGATCCTGCTGATGCTTGCCGACTTGAGGACTGTACGTGTGCATGGTCAGGCACGATATTCTGATCTTGGCGCTGCAAGCAAATCGCCTGTACGCATGCGTACGTACCGTACATCCACAGGCGCCTACTCCGCCCTGGTCAGGCTACAGATGGAGGCGCAGCGCCGCCAGCAGGACGAGGGCGAGGCGGAGCACGACCCGGCCGAGGCCGAGGCCGAGGAGGGCCCTGGCAGTGTCGGCTTCGGCCTGCGCCCCTGCGGCAGCGCCGCTCGCAGCGTGCACGGCAGCACCTCGCTCAACACCCGGGCGATGTCGGGGCAGCAACCAGCCACGGTGCGCCGCCTCGCGGACGGCCTGCGCCCCTGCGGCAGCGGCGCTCGCCGCAGCACGTCGCTCCGCAGGGACCAGTCTCTCTCGGGGCAGCTGCAGCTGGTGTTGCGCCGCTCCGTGGACGTCGTTGGGTCCAGCGCGCTGCGTGTCTCGCTGTCACGGGGCGCCAGCGGCCGCCACAACCTGCCCGCCTTGGGCATGTTCGCGGTCTCGCTTCCGCCGACGCCGTCGGCTGCTGTTGACGGCGCCGAGCAGCTGCAAAGACTGGGGGAGGAGCCGGAGCAGAAGGATCAGGAGGAGGCCGAGGAGGCCTACAAGGTGCCCTTCTCGCGGCTGCTGGCATATGCAAAGGGCGAGGAGCTGTGGATGGCGGCGGGCTGCGTCGCGAGTGTGGCGTGCGGCGCGCAGCACCCAGCCGCCGCCTTGTGCCTCATCAGCGTGGTCCAGTCATTTTACGGCCTCTCGGGGGTACGTACTATGTACGAGAGTCTTCTACATGCTGGCTGGACAGTGGCAGTCGGTGGACGGGTGGCGCGGACCGGACGCGAAATACGGCGTCCACCGCCGCAGTACACCCATGCATGCCGTACTTACTTGCACTTGACGGTACCGCCTGTTCCTACTGCCCCGCCGCAGTCCGAGCTCAGGGCCGAGGCCTCCTTCTACTGCTGGATGCTGCTCATCCTGGCGCTGGGCACGCTCGGCTGTACGGCGCTGCAGCAGGGCGCCTTCGGCCGCGTGGCGCAAGCGGTGTCGGGCCGTGTCCGTGTGCAGCTGTTTGGCGCCATCCTGCGCCAGGACGTGGGTGAGTGACGGAGGCAGAGTGTGCGCCGCGTCCAGGCGGCAGGCAGGCAGGCTGGAAGCGGCGAGGTGGGGGCCCCTCAGGACGGCTCTCGCATTGCATTGCGCGCATACATGCCGCTCGCATCAGGCGCTGATGAGCAACATGATGCTCCCTGCTGCCCCCGCGTGCCTCATCCGTGTCAGGCTGGTTCGACGACCCCAAGCACAGCACCGGCCGGCTGTGCGCCCGTCTAGCCACAGACGCGGCCTACGTGCGCGGCGCGGTGAGCTGGCTGGATGGGGTGGTGTGTGTGCCGTACCGTGCCAGCCGGCGGCTCGCTCGCCACCATCGAACTGTTGCTGCTGCTGCGCTGGCCCATTCCCACCGGGGTACCGGGGCTTGCGTCCATGATGTGCATGTGTCTTTCCCGGTCTATGGCTTCCCTACCCTCCCATCCCTCCCCTCATCACTCTTCTTCCCCGCCCCCAGGTGGGCGACGTGATGGGCATGCTGCTGACCAACCTGTCCACCCTGGCGCTGGGCTACCTGCTGGCGCTGGCCTTCGACTGGCGCATGGCGCTGCTAGTCACGGGTGCGCCCTACCTGCGCCGTGCGAGCCGTGCCTCTATCTGCTTCTTGGCATGCAGTGCTGCAGCCTGAAGCCCACAACCATGCCTCCTTTCCATACCTCCCCACCCATAATTGCCAGGCGTGTTCCCTTTCCTGGTGGCGGGCACGGTTATGCACCTGGCCTTCTACATTGGCTTTGCCTCGGGCACCGACAAGATGTATGGCAGCGCCAGCGCTCTGGTGGCAGAGGCGCTGTCCTCCATCCGTGTTATCCAGGCCTACAGCCTGCAGGCCTTTGTGGTGGCACAGTACAAGACCATGGTGGTGAGGTTGATACCAGGTCCAGGACGATCATCATGAGCTGCTTGGACATGCATGAGATCGATTGGGCCCAGACGTGCAATGCAATGCTCGCTCCATGCCATGCCATTGATCAATCGTACGTGGCAACCGCCCCCTCTCCCCGGCCCCCGCCTCCGCCTGCCTGCAGGGCTGCGCCAACGTGCTGCTGGTCCGCAAGGCGGCGACAATGGGCGCAGCGTACGCCTACTCGCAGTTCATGCTCATCGCCATGTTCAGGTGCGAGCGAAGCGATCGGGCTTGAGGGACGCATCCGCCCCTTCCCATCGCCCTTCCCTGCGCCATGCACGTGCTTGCGGTGCAGCTACCGTACCACACATGCAGCTCACATCTGTTCCATACCCTGCCTGATGCCGCGCCTCCTGCCCTCCCCTTGCTCCTTCCCTCCTGCTGCTCACCGGCCCGCACATCCCCAGCCTCGCTCTTTTCTTTATGTGAGTCCGTCAGCCTTCACGTCACGCCATCGCTCGCTCGCCCGCAATGATAGCGGCCCAGCCGGGCATGTGCTTAGGCTCGCCGCGCCCTGTGCGGGGGACCCGGCCGCTCGCCCGCTCGGTCACCCGGCTTGCTAATATTAAGCGCCACAAGCAACCAACCCCTTCCGCGACGAGATCTTGCTAATCTTGCATGGACCGGCCCTCCCCATGCAGGGGTCACGAGATCAAGAATGGCTGGTCCAACTTCCGTGATGCGCTGCTGGCCTTTGTGGCCATCCTCATGGCGGCCCTGGGGCTGGCGCAGGTGGGTGGCTGGGTGTGGAGCTGCGGCGGCCCGGGGCTGCGACTCACGAGAGAACAAGCCCGCTAACCCCGCCGCATCATCCGGCATGACCTCTCATTCTTCCCATGCTGGTCTCAATGTGCCCGTGCACCTGTCCTGCTCCATGCCTCCCTACCCCACAGGGCTTCCTCAACTTCCCCGACCTGGGGTCCGCCAAGGGCGCTGTGGCGCGCATCTTCCCCATCATCGACCGCCAGCCGACCATAGACAGCGCCTCGACGGAGGGTGCCGCGCCCCACCCCAAGGTGTGTGCGGATGGAAGGTTTCTTGCGCTACGACTCAGGCGCATACGCGTCTAGCTGTGCAGTCGCCGTACCATACGTGTGATCGATAGTGATCATAACACGCGCGCGCCAACGTTCGCCGCCCCAGCCACCTGCCTGCATCCCCCTTGCATCGTAACGCTCCCCGCTTGTCTCCCACCCTTTCCCCTGCAGGAGCTGCGCGGCGAGATCGAGTTCCGCTCCGTGCGCTTCGCCTACCCCGCCCGGCCCACCGTGCTGGTCTTCCCCGACTTCAGCCTCACCGTGGCCCCCGGACAGGTCACGGCGCTGGTCGGCGAGAGCGGCAGCGGGTGAGGACCCGCACGCACCCCCACGCACGACCGACGCAAGGCCACCGCCACAAATGCCTGATGTACGTGCTCCACCATACGGCACCCCTCCCGGCCCCCCTATCGCCCTACTCTCCTAAATCCCGGGTCCCTCCCTCCCCGCCACCGCAGCAAGTCCACGGTGGTGGGCCTCATCGAGCGCTACTACGACCCGCAGGCGGGGGCCGTGCTGCTGGACGGCCGCGACCTGCGCAGCTACAACCTGCGCTTCCTGCGCCAGCAGGTGAGTGCGCGGCTGCGTGGGAACTACGAGCTACTGGAGCAAGGGCCCGCCGGCGCGGGGCCACAGGCAGCAGGAGCCACAGCGGAGAAAGTGTATGCTAGCTAGAGAGCGAGGTCGCTCGCAGACCCCCACGCCTCGTCTCGCCTCGCCTCCTGCCTCAGCTGGGCCTGGTGGGCCAGGAGCCGCTGCTGTTCAGCGGCACGATCGCTGACAACATCCGAGTGGGCAAGCCGGGAGCCAGCCATGAGGAGCTAGTGGCGGCAGCAGGTGAGGCGGCGGTGGGCGGGGGCGTGACCGGGGTTTCCGTTCGTGTGCGCACACCAACCAGGCAGCGGGGCAGCACCCGACGACGGCCGGCAGCGGCGCTATCATTGGCTGCCGCTCGTCAGCTCCCTGCCAAACTAGCTAGATGCCGCCAAGCGTTGCTGGCCGCGCCTGAGCCCTACCCCACGTTCGCCCATGCATCCTCGCGCTGCGCTCCCAGAGGCTGCCAACGCGCGGGCTTTCATCGAGGCGCTGCCCGATCAGTACAACACGTGGGTGGGCGAGGGAGGCGGTATCCAGCTCAGCGGCGGCCAGAAGCAGCGCGTGGCCATCGCTCGGGCCGTGGTCAAGGACCCAAAGGTGCGGAGGCGCTGTTGCGCGGCCTGGGCCGGGGTGGGCCGCTGACCACCCGTAGCCGTACATGGGTCCGTGACGGCTTGATGTACCAGGGCTCCCCTAGGCAACATGCATGTGCCCCAACTCACACAATGCGATATCGTGCTGCCATCCATACATCCGTCCCTGCTCAGGTGCTGCTGCTGGACGAGGCCACCTCGGCCCTGGACGCCACGTCCGAGGCGCTGGTGCAGGCGGCGCTGGACCGCGCCATGCAGGGCCGCACCTGTGTGGTGGTGGCGCACCGCCTGTCCACCGTGCGGCACGCACACACCATCGTGGTACGCATACGCAACACCCGGCCGGCCCGCCGGGTGCCCCGGCGCATTCACCCCTGACCCTGTGTCGGGCGCGGGGATCGCCATCCGTGCCGTCCCATATCCCATGTGGTGGCCCAGCAGGCCGCGTCCCATGTTCTTCGCTTCCTCATCCCGCCGCCTCGGCCCCCCACCGACGACCGCCGCAGGTGGTCCACCGCGGCGCCGTCCGCGAGCAGGGCAGCCACGAGCAGCTGCTGGCGTTGGGGCCGCAGGGGGCCTACGCCAAGCTGGTGGCGGCTCAGGGCAGGGACAGGAAGGAGTAGGACAGGGGGCGGGGCGGCCAGGAGTATAATTCGGTAGAGTGGAGGTGGCCCGAGCGGGGCGCGGCCCGACAGGGCGAAGCGGCCCCGACCCAGAGGGCAACGCCGCGATGTATGTATGTTACAATAGCTCGTACCAAACGCCTATTGCGGTTGCACAATGGACACTGGTTGGAACTAGAGCTGGTGCGTGTTGCTTGAGCTACGGAGTATGAGCTCCTGCGAGGCAGGCAGGCGGCCGTGCCCCCCTGCTGCCCACCCGAACGTGGGTGCGCGGGATTGCGGCGGCTCTCGCCGTATTGGCGGGGGCCCATGTCATCGATGTGGAGCGTTCATCCATGCTGTGCCTGTGAGCATCCAATCATATGGTCATACATGACAGATGCGAAGCGAGCAGTCGAGGTATTGTGGAGCGGTGTGTCCGGCCAATGGCGTGATGGGACAGCTAGCTGCTGGCCAGGTGAAATAGTTGGGTTGGCCTCGTATGTCGTCCCCCCACCAGGAGCACCAAAAGCATGTGCTTATGATGCGTAGCGAGCAGTCGAGTGCTTGCTGAGCGACTCTGTCAACTCGGCGGCATGGAGCGGTGCGGCATGCAAGCGCGTCCGCCGCACGCTGCCGAGTGGCCTCAGGTAGCTTTTGCGCAGGCGGGGGCCGAGGCAGGGGTTGAGAGTGTGTGTGTGTGTCCGAGCATAACAATCATGAGCTTGAAGGTAGCTGTTGTGCGTGCGCGGCGTGTACTGTGTAGGGACGCTCCGGCCACGATTCCATGCACGGGCGGGGCCCCAGCTCGGCGTGGCCGCAGAGCTGAGGCCTGGACCGGGACCCAGCAGCAGATACATGGCTTTGATTGTTTTAGCGGGTGTGTGCCGGAGACATGGGTTGACGCGTTCGAGCGGCCCCGCCAAGTGGGAAGATAGTGGAGGGGATATCATAGCCCGATGGTGTGTGCGTTGGTATGTAAAGTTAAGTAGCACGCCCCGCGCGGCCAGCTTCATGTGTGCTTGTGTTGGATATGATGGTCCAGACCAGCACCGGCGCCTCGCCGCGCCGTACCCTATCCGGGCACGTATGCTTTGTCACGCGAGGGGTGCGGAGCAGGGACGGATGGACTTGCGATGATGATACGTCACAGCCTGACGCGGGTGGCATGTCGGGAGGTTCTGGGCCGGCTTCCGCAGGAGCTGCCAGAATGGCGGCGTTCGCGGTGAAGCTGGTGTGCAAGCGTTGGTGAAGCTTGAGTACCACGGCAGGAGGCCTCCTGTCATCAACACGGCTCGGGGGCGACGGGGAGCGGTCGTGCACGGGGGTTTGCGGCATAGCGCGCGGTATGTTGCACCGCCCAGCACGCCGCGCACGATGCCACAACCCTCCATACTAGCATTGCATACTGCACGTTCTTGTTATTCATTGCCGATCATGTGCCATGCAGCGGCTCACAAGATATCGTTTGATTGGTAGTCGCTGGCTGTCGCGCCCTTGATCATAGCCCCGACCCGCACTTCAGTATCATGGCAGAGGTGGAGGAGCTGTCACTGTTGCCACCAACGAAGGCACATGTCGGCGATGCACGCGTCGGACTCATCGGCCGCAGAAACATCGCGATGCGCTCGCACGAGGGACCAGAAGGTCAGACAGGCTTGGTACGAAGGGGGCCGGCTGTCCTTGATGGGGGGGGGGGGGCCGTACCCATGGCAGGCTGTTAGCCCCCCCTCGGAACTACCGGTTCTCCCAGCAGCACGCCGGCATAGCCAGCAGTCCGAAAGCAGCTGCATGCAGCAAGCAATGTTTTCGACAGGGATGCGTGTACCGCCGACAGTCCCCGGCCTCACAACCCCGCCTCGCAGACCACCCCGAGCGCCCCGAGCGCGTGACCCTCATGGCCTCAACGCTGGGTCGCCTGGGCCTCGCCGACCGCTGCTTCAAGATCCCGCAGCGCAAGGTGTGCGGCTGGGCTAGGCCGGGGCCGGACAGCGCAGGGAGCGCCCTTGCAGCGGCCGCAATGGGTTGGGCGCACGCTCCCGGCCGCCGGCCCTCGGACTCGTGCGCTGCCCGTACCCAACGGCGCTCATGCCGACGCTCCGTCGGCGAGACCGCGTAAGCTCTCGCTCGGCGGGTCGTGTCGCCGCCGCCACACCACAACCTCTTCAGGCCAGGGACGAGGAGCTGCTGCGATGCCACAGCGAGGAGCACATCGCCAAGGTGCGGCCGCCTGGGGGGTTAAGGGGAGCCGGCACTGGAGTCGCGATAGGGAGCTCGGTGCTACGTGGGGCATTGCCACCCCAGGGCCCCAGCCCGAGCCACGCAGCCACGTCCACGTCTTACCCGCCTGCCGTACTGCCGTACTGCAGCCCGCCAGCCTGCCTGCGCCGGACCTCTGGCCCTGTGCCACGCAGATGTCCAAGCGCGCTGCACGGGCGCGGCGTCACGCCGCCGCGGGCGGGGGTCCCTTCATCGACGACCCCCGCAGCAGCACCTTCTACCACGGCGCCACCAGCAAGGCCGCACGATACGCGGCCGGCTGCGTCACGCAGGCGAGTGCCTCGCCCTGCCCTGCACAGCCCTGCCCCGCTAGGCATACGCCCAGCACCGCACAGGTCGTGCCCACCCTCTGGAGCGCTATGCGCTGTTCGCTCCACGCCAGGAGCTGCTGTCAACGTGTGCAGGCCAGGGAGTGCACCTTGCCCGCCCACATGACGCCCACCACCCGGCTGCCCGTCGCGCCACCCGTACAGGCGGTCCAGGAGGTGGTGCGCGGCTCCGTGTCCCGCGCGCTGGCGGTGGTGCGCCCGCCCGGCCACCACGCGGTCTGCGAGCGCGCCATGGGCTTCTGCTTCTACAACAACGTGGCCGTGGCGGCCAGGGCGGCGCTGCGCGAGCGGGGTACGGCGGCGCGGCGTGTGCGGTGGCTCGGGGGCTGGGCGACTAGGGTGCGCCGCTGGGAGCCCTGGCCGAGCACACGCACGGCCGCCATGCCCCGCGCCGCGGTGCGGCTGCGCTGCAGGTGTGCAGCGCGTGGCGATCGTTGACTGGGACGTGCACCACGGCAACGGCATCCAGGTGCGGTACGGCACGATTGCGGCGAGACAGGGTGATGATGGTGATGATGATTGGCATGCTGGCCCATCCTAGCCATAGCCCCGATGCGCGTCAGCGCCACTGCTGGCCCCCGCGCTCCGCATCGGCGCACCAGGCAGCGCCCACATCTCCGTACGTGGCCGTACACGCAGGACATCCTGTACGACGAGCCCAACGTGCTGTTCGTCTCGCTGCACCGGTACGGCGAGGACGCGTACGGCGTGCCGTTCTACCCGGGCTCGGGCGGCCTGGACGAGGACGGCTCGGGCCCGGGCCGCGGCTTCAACGTCAACGTGCCCTGGCTGTGGGAGGGCATGCGCGACGGCGACTACCGGGTGAGGCTGGCTGATGAAGCGCCGTGGCATCGTGGAGGGCCGCACCCGCTGACATGGTTGGAGGTTAGGGTGTGCGGGGTATAGCAGCGTGTAACGGGGCAGGCTGCAGCTTACGGCGTGCCTGTGCCCCGCGCATGCTGTCCTGGTGCAAGGCGTGTGGGCGGCGCGAAGGCGGGCACGCGTCGGCCTGCCAGGCCTACCAGACCTGCCCGGCCACCTGCCGCCACCTTCCTCGCACCGCAGGCCGCCTTCGCGCTGGTGGTTGAGCCCATCCTGGCCTCCTACCAGCCCGACGTCGTCATCGTGGCAGCGGGCTTCGATGCGGCGGCGGGGGACCCTGTGGGGGACTGCAAGGTGAGGGCTGACCCCGGGGCCCATGCTCTTGGTGCCTCGTGCGCCACCCTCACCCCCGGGGGCCTGCACGCCGCTTCCCAACGCGGCTGCTGTCCAACGCCCAAGCTCCATCTCCGTACGCCATGTGCTCCTCTACCCGTGCTCAACCACCGCCCCGCCTCCCCAGCTGACGCCCGCCGGCTACGCCTGGATGACGGAGCGGCTGTTGCAGTTCGGGGGCGGCCGCATTGTGCTGGCGCTCGAGGGAGGCTACAACACAGAGTGGGGGCCGTGGAGCGTTTGGGGGAGGGGGGCTCGGCACGTCGTTGCTGCCCAGGAACAGCAGCGGCGCGGGTGCGGCAGCGACCGAAAGTCGAAGTAGGCAAGGGGGTCTGCAGGCCAGCCTTGCTTAACCACCGCTGCTCCCGGTCCAGCCAGCCGCCTCCCAACCCTCGCGCACTTCCTGGCCGATGTGCCAGCCCCGACCCACCCTCCCAACCCGCTCCCGACGCCCCGGCCGCAGGGTCACCGCACGCTGCGCCGCCGCCTGCCTGCAGACGCTGCTGGAGGGCCGGGCGCCGGGCCGGCCCCCGCTGCAGCAGCCGTCGCTGCAGGCGGAGCAGGTGCTGCGGATGGTGGGTGCGCGGCCAGGCGGCCGGGCTGCTACCTGGCGACAGACCGGAACGACAGCGGTGCTCCCCCGCCGCCCTTGTGCCGCTACCTCCGCTGCTGCTCGCCGAACCCGTCAATACCAGTAAACTGCGCACCGCCGCGCGTCCCTCATCGCAGACTGGCGCTTGAGCGCGTCTTATGCCTAGGACGTCACACCCCCGCCTGACCTGATCCTGTCCCGCCCGGGGCCTGCTCTCGTGCCGTGCCGCGCCCGCAACAGACCGCACCAGACCGCACCAGACCGCACCAGACCGCACCGCAACATGCATACCTCCCCGCTACCGCCGCGGCCCCATCCCTCCGCAGGTGTACAAGCACCAGCGGCACTTCTGGGCGCAGCGGCGGCTGCCGGCGCTGGCCGACAGCTGGCAGGAGGCGCTGCAGGTGCGGCCCATCGGGTGCGGCGCCCGCCCCGCACCTGGGGATGTGCCGGGGGGCTGCCTGGGGGCTGCCGGGGTCTGCCTGCCGCCCCGCACTCCCGAAGCAGGCCGGGTGGCGCTTGGTCAGTGCCGTGTGCTGCAGCAGCCGACCCGGCGTCATGCTTGGTACCTGCCTCATGCTGGTGCCACTGCTGGCCGCCGGCCGCGTGCTGCTACTGCTGCAGCGCTACACGGACGCGATGGAGGAGGAGCGGTTGGCGCACAAGGCCACGCTGCCGGAGGGTGAGGGCGAGGAGGAGGAGGAGGAGGAGGAGGAGGAGGAGGAGGACGAGGAGCAGGTGATGATGATGATGCTGGACGAGGAGGGCGAGGAGGAGGAGGAGGAAGAGGAGGAGGAGGGCGAGCCTCGCCGACCCGCGCAACCGCGCCCGCTGCCGGTGCGTAGCACTGACCCAGGGGCAGTGGGTTGTGCGCTCTGCACCTCAGCCCCATGGCACGCGGCCTGTGTGATGTGACTGTGTGTGGCCATGTGAACACCAAACAGGGGAGCGAGGAGGGAGAAGAGGAGGAGGAGGAGGAGGAGCAGGAGGAGCAGGACGAGAAGAAGGAGCGCCACCTCCTCGCGCAAGCGGGCCCCGTGCCGGTGCGTGCCCGTCGCGTTCGCCCGCCTAGGTCGTTGGCGTGACGCTTTGCGCGTCCGCCCTGGGCCCTGGCTCTCGCGCGCGCACCTGCGGCACGCGCAAGATGCCCCGCCGCCGGGCCGCCGTGACGCCGGCCCCGACCCGCAACTGCCGTCTCCATCGCAGGCGGCGCTGGCGGAGCTGGCCCGGTCGGGCGCCCGGCAGCTGCAGCGCGTGCTGCACGAGGCCGCGTCGCAGGTGGAGGCCAAGGTGCGGGCGGAGCGCCATCACGTGGGAAGCCAGCTGCGTGCGGTACCAGCCGGGCGGCGGCCGCTGCTGCCACGCGCTGCCCTTGGACGCGACCTGAGCGACCGCCGTGGGGCAGGCCGAGATGCTGCACGCGCGCGCCGGCCGCTCTCCCACACTGCAGCGCATGCCTTGTGCGCCGTGCGCCCATCCCTTTTGGGGGCCTTGCTGTGTGCCGCCGCGCCCACGTGTCGCACGCCGCGCAGGATGCGGAGCTGCGGGAAGCCATGGCGCGCGTGCAGTTCCTGCAGGCCGAGGCGGCGGCGCTGCGGCGGCAGGCGGCCGAGGCGGCCAGCCTCAAGCAGCAGCTGGCGGCGGCACAGGAGCGGCAGGCGGCGCTAGAGGCCAGGGTCGGGTCGCTGTCCGGACGGGTTTCGAGGCGCGACGCGGCAATCGCAGACCTGCAGCGGCAGCTGGCGGAGATGGCGGAGCGGCGGGCGAGGCGGCGGGCCAAGCGGGCGGCGGCGGAGGAGGTGTTGGAAGCGGGCGGCAAGCGGCGGGCGGAGGAGCGGGCGGCGGTGTCGCCTGCACACGGCAAGCCCGGAAAGAAGCGCAGCAAGTCAGGAGACGCGTGAAGCCGGATGCCCAGTGCGGCATCATATGGGGTCGCAGTCACGGGATGCGATGCGGGTGGCTGCTGGCGGCATGGGGCGATGTGTGGAGAGGCTGTGAATGGGTATTCGTGGGGCATGGCGCTGCGGAGCTGCAGGCTAGCTGCTGCCCCAGCGCCTGACCGAGGTACCTATTGCCTTCCGAGGGACTGGAGTAGGCTGTGACCGGAGGGGCCGCGGCGGCTGCAGCAGCGTGCGTGCACCCCTCATCGACCCTGATCGTCAAGGCAGGCCCCTGAATGGGCGTCTATCTTGGTGGGCAGCGGCGGCGGGGCGTGAAAGGACGGCAAAATCATTGCATTGGTTGGGGCCCTTGGCTTCCGGAGATCCAGACACGCATTAGCATCCACAATGCCCGTTTGCCCTTGACGAAAACACGACACAACACATATATGAGACACACACAAAACAACTCCTGTCGCTCGAGGGTTTTTTTTGTGCTACCGTATTAAGCGAGCACTCAACGACGCGCAGTGTCATAGCCAGGAATCGAAAGGAAGGGGCGAGCAGCCGGCACACGAGTATAAGGCGTAGACCAGCAGAAGCAACGGCTACTAACTGCAGCGCAGTTCACGAATCCGTAACAAGTTGACGAGAGGCCTTCACGGTCTCGAATACACGCACCAGCCGCCACGCACGCTCTTCATCTTATTCAATCCACTCAAGCATGGCGGTGCAGGGGCCCCTGTAGGAAAACGAACACGAACCGGCAAGCTCACAGCGGCAGAGAAGCCGTCGCTTGAGATAAATAGCCAGGCAAAGCAGCAGGGCGAATCCATGGCCAAGAATGGGTCAGCGGCAGCGCCTGACGACCGCGCTTCCACTCACGCAACACCGTGCCGTACGTAGTTGTACCGATCCATAACACGCCGCCACGGGTGTTATGCCACGTCATCACGCACCCACCATGCACGCCCATCACGTACGGCACACAAACTGTTGAAACCTGTCCCAGCTGCGCATGGGTGCATGGCTCGCCCCCAGAAGAGGCCACCCAGACCAGACGAACACCGTCGGTCATTATGCGGTTGTAGCTGAGACTATTTGAGGGGTCTCGGGCACGCTAACCTCCGTGCCCTCACCCCACGACCCACAACCAAACCGCATGCCATTCCCTATCAGCGAGACGTCGATAACGCCGAGACCGCGACGCGCAATCAACTTCGGCATGCGGCTAGCGGCCGAAACAGGGGCCAGCCCACACCATTCCCTCCTCCTCGCCATCAATGTGCGCGGATGCACGGCGAGTAGCGGCATCCGACTGCGCGTAGCTTCTTGTTCCTGGCCAACCACATCGCCGCGTCCCCGCCCCCACGCACATGGCACGCGGGGCTTGTACCAGCATGCAGCCGTCTTCAGCTCCAGCAGTGGGAGCAGGGCAGCGGGCTGCGATGATGCAGGCAAGTGCCCATGCCAGAGATGCCGTCTTGCCCCCGCCATCGCCCTGGTGGCAGCCAGAGACCAACCAGGCCACAGGCCGACAGGGAACGAGCGCTGCCGCGGGGCTGACAACAAGACGGCAGCCCACGACCCGCAAGAAAGGCAGCCCCCATGCAGCAACACCATAGCGTGCGTAGCATACACCCCAGCATCCATGCGCATACTTGCAGAGAGCATGCAGCAACCCATTTGCCCAAGATGCCAGATGGAAGCACTGACACCCCAGTGAAACCTCGATATGGCTACCCATATACCGATATGCGTAAGCTGGCCGGGCCTGGTGGAACCCAGGGGCACCCCAGCGTTCTACGACTGCATTGCAGCCGGACACACTACATAGCATCATGGCCGCGAGCATACAGCCGCATAGCTGGCATTGGTACGGCCGAACAACACACACGCACACCGTCTCGCCCGCAGTAGCCAGCGCACAAAGGCGCCGCCCGCACTGGGGAGCGCACCGCAGGGGTGCTGTATAGCGGCACACACTCACCAGCGACGGCCCCGGCAAGACACGCGCCGCCTGCTACTTGCTACTTGCGAACTACAATCTCGGTAGTAAAATTGCACGTTTTCGCAAAAGACCCACGCCCCATGTTTTCCTCCCTCCCCAGTCCCCAAACCAGCGGTATCGCGCCCCTCTCCATCACTCTGCGCTTCTCACCCTGCGCGGACTGGGCGCCCCGCGCCCTTGGCCTTGCCGCCTGCCCCCTTTCCGGCCGCCAGCAGCCCTCCCCTCTGCCTCCGCAGCAGCGCCCTGACGTGCCCCAGCGTGTCCACCTCT
>BDDC01001415.1:0-24621 GCA_001662425.1 Chlamydomonas sphaeroides
CCCCGCCCCCCACACGCCCCAGCCGTCGGTTGCCCTCCGCGGCAGCTGTGGCGCGCTGCTGCCATCACTGCCCCGCCGGCCCCCGGCGGCCACGGCCCCTCGTCCTTGCATGCTGAAGCCCGCCCGGCCCCATCCGCCCACTACTCTTGCCTGGCGGAATGGCGGCTACCCATGCACCCGCCCCGCCCCACACCTTCTTCCCCACCCCAACCCACCCCACCCCACTCCCCGCACCTGGCTGAAGTCCACAGCCGTGACCTTGTGGCCCGCCCCCGCCAGGAAGGCCACATTGCGGCCCTCGCCGCAGCCCAGCTCCACCACATGGCAGGGGCCGCCGTTGAGGTACAGCTCGGCGGAGCGGCTGGGGATAGGAGCGAGGACGGAGGGGGTGTGGGCGAGGGAGACGGGGGCCGTGGGCGTCCGGGCAGGAGGCGGATGGGGTGGCAGGGTGTGGGTGGGGTAATGGTGGCGCATGGGTTTTGTGGATATCTGCCGGGGAGAGGGGTTGGGGGCCCTCCAGCGCGTACCGGACGTGGACGTTGGGCTCGTCGCCATAGAAGAGCTCCTCGCCCCCGTACTTCGCGTCCCAGAAGGCGGGCTCGAACGGGGTGGGCATCGGGGGTGAGCTGGGAAGCCCCTTCGGTTTTTTTGGTAGGGGTGACTAGCTGCGGCGGCTGAGCTCTGTAGGTTGAGGCTAGCAGGTGTGATTCTGCTTGAACAGAGTGGGCTACGGCCGCCCGGCGGGCGCGTTGTTGGCAAGCTGCATGTTGTTCAGCCGGCGTGGGACGGGTCCTGCTAAGCAAATGTTTGTCCGCTTGTGGTATTAACGTTTGGAAGCTTGCCGGGTAGTGCGTCCGGCAATGGTGCGAATCCACCTCAGCGCTGCCCATGCAGCCACATTTTTAGCCAACTCCCCCAAAACCCGGCACGCGCAAACCCAAACCACGTTGCCTTATCTTTAACCTCGTGATCTCCGCAACTATTTACGATCACCAAACGACAGGGCCTGACCGAAGCTGCGCGTATTGCATGCCGACTCGCGTCGTCGCAAGTCTGTCGCCCGCTGACCGACGCCGAGCGCCGCTGCCACACGCAATATCAACTTAATTGCTTGTGACCGCGCGTGCGGACGTCTTGAAAATTCGCCGCTCGTCGTCAGACGACGACAGTATAATATTCCAGACGCTGCGGCGTGCTGCCAGCGTCGCCCCGTGCGGGGTCTGAGATAGGAGGCAGAGGCCGACTGCCTGTAGTCAGGCCGTCCGGCCTGACCTGAGGCCCACGTCAGCATGGTTGCCCCCGCGGGCACGGTGCCGTTGTCGCTTGACAATGCTCTTTCAAAATATATCGTAAGGCGGGGGCATGCACGAAAGGGTATATGTTGAGGCCTTCCTGGGGCAGGGGCAAGCGGGGTATGAGGACTGGCGTCGGATTTGGGTGCCGTATGGTGTCAAGCACTTCCCTTTACTTCCCTCACACCTTCCTATGCCGCCCGCAGGGCGAGTTTGGCAGGTCCCAGATACGCATCATGCTGCTGGCGTCCCTCATCTGGGTCGGCAACGGTGCGCGACAACATCCCAGGCCACAGGCGGCCCCAGCGTCCCACCCTGCCCTCCACCCCGCGGCGCCCCGCTCGTGGAGCACCTCACGCAGCCTGCACACGCCGCCACACTCCCTTCCCCATTCCCTCCCACCCCTGAACCTCACTCCCGCAGCCCTCCTCATCCTGCTCATGGTCTTCCACGCCTCGCCCTCGCCCATCAAGGAGCACTGGTGGCGCTGCGCCGACCCCTCGGACGCCGCCTGCGCCGCAGCCTTCGAGCTAGCCGACCCCGGCAAGGCCTTCTGCGAGCTGCCGCGCTCCTCCTGGCTGTGGACCAAGCGCAGCCTCTCCATCATAGCGCAGTTTGACCTGATCTGCGGCAACGCCTGGCTGAGCCAGTTCGCAAACAGCGGCTTCTTCATGGGTAAGCGATCGCCTGCCTGGCGCTGCCATGTGCTACCGTACCGTACGAGGGCAGGGCCGCAGCGCATGGGCCGCAGTAGCTGCGCGGGGTTGCCTGGGCGGGGTAAGGCGCTAGTGCGGTGTGGCCATGCGGCGGTCGAGCTGGCACGCTGGCGGAGGAGTCGGCGCTATCGCCCTGCCTGCTTCGCGCGCTCGTGCTGTGCGCCGTGCGCCCGCCAGCGCCGCTAGCCCGTGGGAGGGTCCGCTCGGCTGGGCCCACAGTCCCGCCCTCGCGTCGCCCGGCCCCCGCACGTGGGCCGTCCCTCCCGCCTGCCCCGTGTCCGCCAGGCTACCTCATCGGCTCGGGCGTGTGGGGCAGCATGGCGGACAAGCGAGGCCGCAAGCCCATCTGCTTCGGCTGCACGGCGCTGGGGGCGCTCTGCACGCTGCTGGCGGGCTTCTCACCCAACTATGGTGCGCCGGCGGCCGCGTCGGCAGTTTGTGGGCCATGGGCGTGGCCTGGCCTGGTGCCGTCCGGATCCCACTTTGCTGTTACGGCCTGGAAGGGGGGCGTACGTGAACGCCATGTCACAGAGACGATGTGGGTCGGCTGCTGTCCCATCCTCATGGCCCCAGCTGCTGCGCCGACTTGCTCCTTACCGCGCCTGTCCCCACCCGCGCCGCCCCCCACCCGCCTCCTGTACAGCGCTCTACTTCATCTTTCGCCTACTCACCGGCATCGGCGCCGCCGGCCAGGGTGAGCGCCCCGGCAACCGCCGCCAGCCCAACACCTAGAAGCATGCGCCCGCACTCCACCAAGGCTCGTTGTAGTCCAGAAAGGGGCGAAGCGCGGTGTGTTTCACCTCTCGCCCTTCCCCTTACCCGCCCCTCCCCCTGACTTCCCCGCAGCGCTCACCACGTACATCCTGGCTACCGAGGCGGTTGGCCCCAGCTGGCGCGGCACTGCGGGGGTGGCCACCCAGATGTTCTTCATCGTCGGTGGGCGGGGAAGGGGTCAGGGGAGGGTTCCGGGGAATGGAAGGGGCTGGTGGACGGAGCTGGCGTCAGGGTCTCCTTGAAGGCCGCAGAGTAGGGATGCGGCGGGGCTGGAAGGTGTCGACGGCAAAGTCCGGTGTGTTGGCCATGTGGGTCGGGCGCGGCGGCCAGGCGGTTTGGTTGGCAGGCGATGGGGCCATCGCGTGGTGGGGAGTGGACCAGCCCAGCCGCGACCCACATGACATAGTTGGCTCCACATCGCCTCGCCCCAACTGCTGGCCCCAACCACTGGCCCCGCCTCCTCGCCGCCCTCTCACCTCCAGGCGAGTTCGTGCTCACGCTGGTGGCCTTCATCGCCCGGCCCTGGCGCATGCTGTGCTTTGTGTGCGCCGGCCTCAACGCAGGTACGAGCGCTGCGCCCCGGCCGGCGCCACTGGGCTCTGCGCCGTTGCTCGTGTCCCCGCGGCCCCCGTACGCTTGCCCTACGCCTCACGTGTGCCCTCCTCCCGTGCCTTCCCTCCCCCCACCCGCCAGTGCTGCTGCTGCTGTGGCCGGTCCTCCCTGAGTCGCCCCGCTGGCTGCTGGTGAAGGGCCGCCGCCAGGAGGCCAACGCCATCCTAGCGCGCATCGCCGCCGGCAACGGCCGCGCCATGCCCTCCGAGCCCATCACAGGGGGCGACAGCCCCGACCCGACAGGCGGCGCCGCCGTCCCGAACGCCGCCGCCGCCGCCGCGGCTGCCGAGGAGGGCGCCTCCCTCATGGCGGCCGGCGACCACGACCACTCGGCGCCCGTGGAAAGCCCCGCACGCAAGGCGCCCTCACGCTCGCTCACCAGCGGTGCCGGGGCCGCGGGGTCTGCTGTTGCTGCTGGCAGCGGCGGCGCGCCTGCCAAGCCGGAGACGCTGACGGGCATGCTGCTGCGCGACCGCCACATGCTGCGCCGCTTCCTGGTGCTGGTGAGGCGAGGCAGGGCAGGGGAGGGAAGGGGAGACGCGTGCCAAGGGCATAGGTGGCAGCAGGCCCGGTCCCCAGCAACTGTGCCCCCCGCCTCATACCCGCCCTTGCCCCCCCCGCCTCCCCCCGCACCCCTTCCACCAGGCCTACGCCTGGCTGGTCATGTGCATGGCCTATTACGGCATCAGCCTGGCGCTGGGCGGGCTGCCAGGTGGGGGCCGGGGCAGGAGGGGCTGCGCTGACGTGACGGCTGCGGAGGGCCGTTTGGTGGCAGCGATGCAGCAACTGCCGCGCCTGACCCTTGTGTCTGCCGCCCCTCGTCCGCCACCCCAGGCTCCATCTACGTGACCTTCATGATCACCGCCGCCGCCGAGATCCCCGCCAACGCGCTGGCGGCCTGGATGATTGAGCGCGTTGGCCGGCACAACACCATGGTGCGGTCCCTGGGGGTTGGGGCAGCGATGGGAGGTATGGGGGAGGGAGTGGGTCAAGAAGGGAGCCCAAGGGTCGACGGCCGTGCGAACACGTGGGGAGCTGTGCGACGCTCATACGTCCCGTGCGCCACCAGCACGGTGGGCAGTCATTGCATCTGTGGGGAAGGGGGGCAAGGGGGCCTGTAAGGGAGCCAGAGGCGTGTCTGGTGTCGAGGGGCCCTGTGGGCAAAGGCGAGCCATGCGGGCATCGCTGATGCCGCCCGTGTGCCGCAGTCCCTCCCCTCGCTTCCCTTCCCTTCCCTCTGCCCGCAGGCCGCCGGTATGCTGCTGGGCGGAGTGGCCTGCCTCGCGTGCGCCTTCGTGCCGGCGGGCATGGCCTCCGCGCTGCTGGCGGCCATCGGTGAGCCAGGGGGGCTGAGCCGCGCCTGCGTTATCGCATCCCCACTGCGCCAGCGAGGCGCCCAGCTACGCGCGCACCTAGTCGCAGCGACCCGCCCAGCAGCCCGTGCCACCCTGACCTCCCTCCCCACGCTTGCACCCCACTTGCGGACCCGCAGGCAAGTTCGGCTGCGCGGGCGCCTTCACGGTGGCCTCCATCTTCACGTCCGAGATGTTCCCCACGCTGGTGCGGAGCACAAGGGGTTGATGGTGGCGTGCAGCAGCGGGAGGACGAGCTTGCGGCGGGTGGAGGTGCCTGAAGCTGTGCGCCACATGGCTGACGACGTGCGCTCGACCCCGTGCCGCGCCTGCCTGCACACCGCCTCCCTCCCCTCGGGGAGGCTGTCAGCTGTGGGCCCGGGCTTACGCCCGGAGGCTTGCAAGCAGTTCGTTACTCCCATGGGTCTCCCTCCCCTCGCTCCCCCGGCAGGTGCGCTCCGCGGTGCTGGGTGTGGAGAACGAGGCGGCCCGTGTGGGCGGCATCTCTGCGCCCTTCATCGTGCTCGTCGGCATCAGCACCGGCCAGGCGGCCATGCCCTTCATCATCTTCGGTGAGCACCTCCACGAGGGCGCGCCCCCGGTCCTCCTCCACGCCACCCCGCCCAGGGCCCGCGCCGCATGAGGCCGGCGAGCTCAACCCATGCGCCCCCAGGCCGGCGGCCCCAGCCACCACTGCATGCGGCTCCCGGCCGGTGCCAGTGCTGACCTCTGCCTCTGCCTCCTCGCTTCCCCTGCTTCCCTCGCTTGCCCCCCCCCCCGCCTACCGCCTGCAGGCGTGGCCTCGCTGGTGGCGGGTGTGGCCATCTTCACGCTGCCCGAGACGCTGGGCACCACCCTGCCGGACACCATGTCGGGTGAGGCTGGCGGGCTTGGGACTCCCGCCCTCCTCAACTGGGAGCTGCGCTGCCGCACCCACGGCAGCGGGGCTCAGGGCTGCGCCCTCCCGCACCCACACCCACAGCAGCCGCACCCAGGTGCACGCCAGCCCCCCGGCGGACGTCCCCTCCCTGCCATCACCCCCGCCTATCGCACGCCCTTTCCTCGCCGCCCCGCCCCGGCCCACACACGCACCGTCACGCGCCCATGCCCACCAGACATGGGCGGCATCGAGTCCATCTTCACCACACAGCCCTGGCGCAACGGCGGCTGGCGGATGACGCTGCGCGAGATGTTCCGCTTCCGTGGCGGGCCCGCGACCGCCGCCGCGGCGGCTGGTGGCGGCGCGGGCGGCTCGCGGTTCGGCTCCCCCGCCAAGACCCACAGTCAGATGGGCGGAGTGGGCGGCGGCTCGGGCCATGCGCACGCTGTGGTGGCGCTGACCGCCAGCTCGGGCGCTGGGCCGCACCCCGTGGACGGCGGCTTTGCGCCGGTGCCGCTGCACGACCACGACCATGACCACGACCATGGACATGGGCATGGACATGATCGTGGGCATGGACATGGACATGGACACAATGATTACCATGAGCCTGCGCACGGCCAGGGACAGAGCCAGGGCTGGGGCCACGGCCACGTGCCCGGTCGGCAGGCTGGAAACTAGGGGCTGCCGTGGTGAGAACAATCTTGAGAGGTGCGAGAGGCGGCGACGACACACACCGTGCGCAGCAGCAGCTCAAGCTGAGGCCTGAGCTGCAATGGCCGGGGACTTCGAGGGTGATTCTGTGGCTGCGGAGCGGGCAGCGGAGCCGGCTGCCGCGCGGGCGGCCGCTGCTGCAGTGCACCGGTGCGGAGGCGCGGCGGAGTAGCGGTGCGGCGGAGCGTGGCTTGTCGGGCACTGTGCCAGGGTTGTGCGAGGCGGCTGGGGCTGGGGTTGGGGCTGGGGCCGGAGGGCATGACATGGCACTGGTGAGGAGAGGGTCCGCCATGCGGGTGGCCGCGGTTTTGGTGGCTCCGGCGTGGGAGCCGTGGGCACGCGGGGGGCAGTGGTAACTGCCGTCAGGTAGTAGGCTGTGGCAAAGAAACGAGTGGCGTGAAGGCGCGCAAGCTTGAGCGAAGAGCGGGGGCGCTGCTACATGTGGTTATGCGATGTGGGCGGGGCACAGAGTAAAGCGTCTTTCCTTGTTTGGCTACCGCCGCATGTTTTCATGTGCGTGTGCGTGTGGAAGGGCGGCGAGTGGGAGGCTACACGCGCATGGGCCCTTTAGCCGCTGCGTGCCAGGCGCCAGTCTGCGGCGGCACGCAGCGGCGGCCCTTGCATGGCAGGGAAGGAGGGGGGGCATGCGGGGCGAGGCGTGTGCATGCGAGTGCGGTCAGCCTGCCGTACGTGCGTGCGTGTGTGTGTATGTGTGCCTTGTACAGTCCGATGCTAGGGCAACTTTGCCGTGCCACTTGGCATCTGTGGCTCATGCTCGGGGATGAAGAACCGGAAGCATAAGAGGGGCGATAGCGGGCACACCGGTGTCCATCCCCAGTGTTCTTCACCTCTTCTTCTCTTCGTGAACCTCCCTGAGGCTAGTTTGGGTCCCGCTGTGTACCCTCTGTCCTGCAGTGCGGCAGTTTGTTACTCTGCTGCTGATGGCACGGCCAGCTGCTGCTGCTAGGGCGCAAGAGCGTTTGTGGTTTGCCGAGAGGAGTGCTGCTGCCGTGTGGGGAAGGACCGTCTGGCCTGGCCTGCAAGCCAGAGTCGCGAAAATGGCTGCGCACCTTGTTGGGCGGGTCATCCGCGCATGCTGCGCCACTGCAAGCCCAAGCTCCTGAGCCCAACGGCCGAGCGCCACGGCGACCCAACGTACAGACTGAAATCGTCATGTGCCCGAACGCGGTGGTTGTGGTGGGTGGCCGGTTGCTGCGCTGCAGGCACGCGGCCCCGCTTTCCTACACGCCCGCGGCAACCACGGACCATCTACGAGCCACGACCCCTGGCCTTTGGGTCCCAGGCTCCTGCTCTTGCCTGGATCCAACCCGGCCCGGGCCGTCGCCAGGTCGTGCAGTCGTGCATGCTGGCGGCAGCGGGAGCGGGTGCTGAGCCATGGGCGCGGTGCAGGTCACCAGGCAAAGGCTTCCAGTGTCGAACGATTACCAAGCTATGGCTTATATGGGTCGGCCTTGGCCTGAGGAGCCTTGCACGCCCTCCGCTATGCACGCCGTGCGCGACCAGTGCACAATCAGCAGCCTCTAGGCCACCTGCGCCGGCCAAGCGGCGACGGCGGTCCACGCAAGCACGATCGCCGCCAGCGTCCGAAACCCAGAGCCCCTTCCGCGCAGTTGGCAGCAGTGCATCCATATGACGCGACGGCTCACAGCCGTGCGGTAGGTATGCTGCACGCCGCCGCTCCCTCACTCCGCTCCTGCTCCCTCAGCGCCGCAGAAGCGCATTGCGTCGCCTGCACTCAACTACCGCGCCTCCGCCTCAACCCCAAGCATCAAGCCCAACAGTCCCGAGCTGCTATGCACCCATCCTGGCCCCCAAGCTCCAGCTCCTGTTCGCCTACTCGTCGCCGTCGTCTCCGTAGCCGAGCAGCCCGCTGAGCGAGCCGGTGACCTGTGCGGTGGCGGGCGGCGCGGACGGCTGCTGCGCCTGCTGGGGGCCGGCGCCTCTGGCGGGCCCCGGTGCGGCGGGCGGTGCCATGGAGGCGGGCGCGGGAGGGGGAGGCATGGCAGCGGCGGCAGCGGCTGCGGCAGCTGAGGCGCCTGGTTGCCCGTCGGCGGGGCGTGGGGGAAGAGGGGGGCAGGTCAGGAGGGAGGGTGCGCGGGCGGCGCGGGCACAGGGGAGGGAGCGTCAGTGGGCAGGCAGGGCAGGCAGTGCGGTGGAGCAGGGGCACGGGCGGCGTGGGACGGGCATCAGTGCTGCTGCCTAGCAAGAGCCGCGCCTCCAGGCGATGCGGCAAGGAGTGCAGGGCCCTGCGTGCCCGCAGGCACCGCAAGCGACCGCAGGCTGGGCCGGGCTGCAAGCGCTGCCTGCCTGGGACCCCGGGCCTGCCATCCTGCGCGTGCCTCCAGGCGCAAGCGCAGTCCACACGGGCTGGAAACCCCAGCAGCGACCGCCTCCGAGCGCCCCCACGGCTCCGCGGCTCCTGGTCCGCACCTCCTGGGCCCTCAGCAGGCGCGCCTCCACCGCTGCCGCCGTTACCGGCCGGCGCTGGCCCACCCGCTGGCTGCTGCTGCGCTTGTGCCGGCTGCTGCTGCTGCTGCTGCTGCTGCGCGCCGCGGCCCATGACCGACGCGTACTGCGCGTAGGGGTTGTCTGGCGGCGGGGGCGAGGGCCGGGCCTGCAGCGGCGCCGTCGGGCGACGGACCGCGAGGGCGGCGGCAGGGAGCGCGCCGAGGGACGGCGGCGGGCAGAGGGCGGGGAACAGGGGGCACAGGGAGGGAGACACGCGCCAGGCGCGGAGGGGCGAAGGCCCGGAGGGGAACAAGGGCAGCACGTCAGTACACAGTTGGCAAGGCAAGGCGGTAGGGGTGGCTGTGCCAGGGCCCTGACCACTTACAGCCACGCACACAGGACGGGCGACAGCCAGCAACGGAGCGAGGCGCTGCCTGTCTGCGCCCTCACGACACGCGTCCAACAGGCCGCCGACAGGACGGCCAGCTGTGCGGATCTAGGCCTGGGTCATGCGCCAGGGCCCAGGTGTGCAGGTGCGCCCCCATGTATAATTGTGACTAGCACCAACGCGTGCAGCGCCATGCCATGCCGTTCCGTCCCGCGCTGCCCACCAGCGCGCTACGCGACACCGCACCTGCTCGCCCTCCCGAGCCTCGCGGAACTTGCGCTTCTGCGGGCCGCTGTTTCCGTCGCCATCCGCGCCGGTCGCCGGTCCACCGGCCGCCTGCTGCTGAGCCGGTTGTTGCTGCTGCGAGGCCGCCGCCTGCTGCTGCGAGGCCGCCGCCTGCTGCTGCGGGTGTTGCTGGTGCTGCTGTGGCGGTGCCGGTGGCGGGGCCGGGGCCGGCGCAGCCACCGCTGATGGCGGCGGGGCACCCGAGGGCCCCTGGGGCGGCGGGGCTCCGTGCGGTGGGTACCCGGGCACACCCGCTGGCGGCGGCCCCCCGTGCGGCGGCATGCCCATGCCCATGCCCATGCCCGGCGGCGCGTAGTAGGGCTGCGCCCCGTGCGGCCCTCCGTGCGGCCCTCCGTGCGGCGGCGGGTAGCCGTAGGGCATGCCCGGTGCCCCGGGGTACGGCGGCATGCCGAAGGGCGGCGGCGACATGCCCGGGAAGGGCTGGCCGGGCACGGGTGGTGGGAAGCCGCCAGGCGGGGGATAGTAAGGGGCTGCGCCGGGGGGCGGAGCGTAATAGGGCGGCGCGCCCGGCGGCAGGCCGCCGTACGGCGGCGCGTAGGCGGGCGGCGGGCCACCGTACGGCTGCGGTGCGGCCTGGCCTGGCGGCTGCGTGACCGCGGGCTGCTGCACGGTGTGGGCCATGGCGGGGTTGGTGCGCCGGAACTCATCGGCCACGGTCTTGAGCAGGTCCAGGACCAGGCTGGGGGCGCAGGGAGGGGTTCGCGGACGAACATGACCGGACAGGACGGGCGGCGATGCAATGTAGCCTTCACGGGAGTGCCGAGCTGGGCTCGCAAGGGTGCGCGCTGCTGAGCCAGGCCCGGCCAAGGCATTGGGTCGCAGCCTGAAGCTCCTACGCACCTCTGCGCGTCCGACAGAGCCTTGCTGGTGGGCGCCGAAACAAACACGTGCATCGGGTCGGGCCTGCGGGCGGCAGAGGGTTGGGCGCATGACTTGGGGCAGTGACCTGCGGGCTGCACTACCAGTACGGAGGCGCTGGCGGCAAGGCGATTGCTGGCAGGTGGCTGCTGCTGCTGCTGCTGCTCACCCCTCGGCGTCTCCCGAGCCTCGGCCCCTGAGCTGCACCGTGGCCCCCGTGGAGGTGGCGATGTGGCCGATGAAAGAGCCGCCTGAGGCGCGGGCGGACAGCGAGGGCGGCGCGCGATGGCCAGAAGGGGTGGGGAGCAGAAGGGCAGAGCGGCCCCGGACCCAGGATGGGATGGTTTCCCGCCGTGACGAGCTGCGGAGTGTCCATGCACCCTGAGGGGCTCCAACGGTCTGTGCGACGTTGCGGGAACCGGAGTAGACATCGGTGGAGCCACTGTCCTGGGCCATCAGTTGTCAACCCCTCCCGCCTCACCAGGGCCCTTGATCTTGTCCGCGAGCGGGAATGCGCCCGGCTGCTGAATGCCGGTGTACACTGCGCACGTCAGCGGGGCGCCAGCAGCCGGCGGCGGGGCGGCCGGCGGCGGGTAGCCGTAGCCGTGCTGCTGCTGCTGCGGGTGGTGCTGCTGGTGTGGCGCACCGTAGGGCGGTGGCGGGCCGCCGTACGGCGGCTGGCCGTGATATTGCTGCGGCGGGCCGCCGTGGGACCCTGGCGGAGGGTAGCTGGCTGCTGCCGGCGGCGGCGCCGCCGCGCCGTGTGGCCCCGCGGGGCGCTGCTGCTGCGGCAGGGGCATGCCCTGCAGCACGCGCTGAATGTCAGACACGGCGTTGGCCACCGCCTGCTGCTTCTCCTCGTCCGTCTGCGGTGAAGGCAGGGGGTTGAGGGCACATCGGAGCAGAGTTTCATTAGCACAGGCCCCCATCCGGCCATCGGTTCCACGGAGCAGGCCCCTCCTCGGGCCCCAGCCCCGAAGTGCCCCTGCCGCCCGCCATTCCTGCCCCTGGCCATTTCCTGGTCTTACCGCTCCTGCTCCTGAGCCGGGGCGAACGAGCAGGTGCAGCGGCTTCTCCTTGCCATCGGGCACCGCGCCGGGCGGGTAGTAGCGGCCCCGGGTCACGATGACGGTGCCGGAGCGGGCCTGGATCTCGTCCTGGATGCCGCGCTTTGTGAGGTGGATACGCACGCCCGTGGGGGCGTCATTAATGGACACCTCGCGAGACATGTCGGCGGGAGGGGGGGCCGCTGCTGCCGCGGGCGCGGGCGCTGGCGCGGGCGCCGCGGGCTTAATCTGTTGTTGGGTACGTGCAAGGAGGGCCAGGCAGCGTGCGTGGGGTGCAGGGAAGGCCGATGGCTGACGGGCTGATGGAGATTAGCAGGGGCCAGTGTGTGCGCGGGCCCTGCGTGGATGCGGACCTGGCCGGGGTGGTACTTAGCCATGAGGGCAGCCGCGGCAGCCTGGGGCGGGGAGGAAGCGCACGGTGGGCTCCAGCGCAACCTGGTGCTAAGGCGCCCATGCAGCCAGCGAGCCATGTGTAGCATAAACTAAATAAAAATGTCACCGCTGCTCACCTGCGCTGCTGCGAGGTTAACGGCTGGAGCTGATGCCGCAGCGCCTGCCACGGCTGGAGCCGCCGTAGAGGGTCCAGGAACGTCCCATTTGTTCCGCTTCTTTGGTGGTTGTTCGCCCTCAGGTGCGCTCATGATGGCGCCGCTGAGGTTCCAACGCTACCGCACCTCTTGCGGGCGTACTTATGATACTGCGATGTGCAGCCTCTGGTTAGTTTGGGTGTAATGGAAGCTGCTTGTTGGAGTCCAGCAGCGACCGACGGCCAAATGGGCTGCATGGGGCTTGCGCTCCACACTCAACGGCAGTAGCCTATTACACAGAGGACCGGCCGCCCATTCTGCGTGATTCAAACGCCGTTCCATATGTATGTGTGACGCATGTTATCAGCCCAACCAACTATAACGCAACATTGCGATCGGCTGTGACCACCAACTTTAGCAACGAGCAACCGCGTTTGGCCGTGGGGCCGGTGGTGGGAAAAGACGGGCGTCGCTAAGGCCGTGGAGCGAACGCTAACCAGCCAACGCACTCTGCTCTAGGGTCCCCGCGCCCGCTGGGGCGTGTAGTCCAAAATGGGGATCGTCACGTCGCCGATCACAAGCGGCCAGGTGCGACTCGTTCGGCTTACAGAGGAGCCTCCAGTGCACGTTGTGCACAACAGCATTTGCGATGACAGCCGGCCGTTGTTCTTCGACAGCCGCGTCCTGGCGCCACCGCTCTGAGCTATCATTGCCCTGCGGCTGTAGGCGACAGTCTTCGTGGCGTTCGCCTGGGCCGTGTGCACCTGGCTGTACGCTGAGCTGCTCTTCTGGGTCAGGTGGGGCACGCTGCCCGCTCCAGGCGCCGCTGGGTGGGAAGAGGGGGGTACGCTCGGTGTCAAGGGGTGGTGTTCGCTGGGTGTCATGGCTGTGGTGCATACTCCCAGAGGGCTTCCGGACCGAACGTGTGTGTGTCTTGTGGGCCAAAGGTTTGTTGTCAGGGAAGACGGCGCCGCCTGCGCACCTTGACGGCCGCAGGCAACTGGAACCACCGCCACGGGAAGAAGCCAGGAGTCAGTGCCTCTGGTCGTGTAGAGGCGGCGATCGAAGGTCGTTTCGGGCAGTGTGCCATGTAGCTTGTTCAGCTGGTCAGCGCCGCCGCCACCACGCCGGCAAGCTTGCCGCTGCTTATACGGGGCTCCCCCGCACCTCCTTACAGAACAAACTTGCCCACCAAGCGTCACGATGAGGCGGCAGAGGACTCGGAGGCGGGCAAGCTACTGCCCACAACCACGCCTGTTGACCCGTCGGCAACCGTAGCGGCTACAGGCAACGGCACGGCCGCCGAAGCCGCGCCAGAGGCGACCCCTGTTAAGCCGCCAGCCGCGCCCGCCCCCACGCACGGCTATGGCGTGCACGGTAACATGTTCACTAGTATCGCGCACTCCGGCTTCGTGCAGTGCGTCATGCTCAACCAGAAGGCGCTCCTGCAGCACCGGCTCGTGCTGCGGTCGACCGTGGAGTTCGGCGCGCTTATGGTCTGGTACTTTCTCTGCGACCGCACCTCGCTGTTCCGCGACGGCGAGAAGGCGTACAGCCGCGACGTCTTCGTCTTCCTGTTCGTGGTGCTCACGGCCGTCGCCATCGGCAGCTCGCTGCAGGCGTTCAAGATGCCGCTACTGCTCAACCGTCCGCAGACGGAGGAGTGGAAGGGCTGGATGCAGGTGCGTGGGGCTGGACGTGGTCTGTCCGGCGCGGGTTCCGCAGCTTGAGATGTGGGCCGCCGGGTACGCAAGGCAGCACGCGGTGGACCCGGCCTGCAGGCGCAGCGCGCTGGCCACCTGCCTGCCTGGCTTCAGCTGCCTGTCGGAGCTGCCGCCCGCAGGTCCTCTTCCTGCTGTACCACTACTTCGAGGCGCGCGAGGCGTACAACGCCATCCGCATTTTCATCGCCGGCTACGTGTGGATGACGGGCTTTGGGAACTTTTCCTACTACTACCGCACGGGCGACTTCTGCATCGGACGGTGCGTGCGCCGGCCCACGCCCCATGCTGGCGCACCATCGGGTCGCTGCGTAGCGCGCACGCAGCACAGCCGCTGGCCGTCGGGCCAAGCGGCTTGGAACGAGGTCTCTCTGCTCCGAGGCCCGCAACTGCACCATCACCCCCACGAGCTCCTTCCGTCTGCTGAGCCCTCCACGCCTGCGCGGCCGCGACCCCTACCCGCAGGTTTGCCCAGATGTTTTGGCGCCTCAACTTCCTGGTGTTCTTTGCTTGCGTGGTGCTCAACAACAGCTACATGCTGTACTACATTTGCCCCATGCACACCATCTTCACGGTCTTTGTGTACCTGGCGCTCGCCATCGCGCCGCAGCTGAACCAGCACAACGGCTGGTGCCTTTTCAAGTGGGTCGGGCATGGCGGCGATCAGAGCAGGGGCCCCAGGCTTGGAAAGGCACCGCCAGTGGCCAGCAGGCTGGCCAGGGTGGCCGTACCTGCCGGGCCGATGTGGGTTTCACCGCAGTCGCGGTGCTGCTAACAGTGGCAGTTGCATGTGGGCAATCCGGCACATGCACATACATCATGCTTGCAACAACGCCTCCGTCGTCCGCTCCCCTGCTGCCCAGAATTTTCCTGTGCGGTGTGTTCATCTTCATCACCTGGGACATCAAGGCCGTTTTCTACGCCATCTGGAAGCCCTTCCTGTGGCTGGTAGGCTACATCGACCCGCGCAAGGGCGACGACCAGGACCCGCTGTACGGTGAGGAGACCAGGGCATGCCGCGGTCCCCACAAGCCCCGCCAATATGAAGGGCCTGAGGTGCACAAGCCTTCGTCGCGCCCATTCCTGGCGCTTCTTAACGGCTGACCCTTTCCGACCCCTTACCGCCCTCAGAGTGGTACTTCCGCTCCTCGCTGGACCGCTATATCTGGATCTACGGCATGCTCTGCGCCTTCATGCACCCGCCGGTGAGCGCCGCGTCGCCCTGCAGCCTAGCGCGCAGGCGCCCGGTTCCGCGATAGCCATCTGCTCGCCGCATCCCCGCAGCGACCATTCTCACACGCCCTCCTTCCCCACGCATGCTTGCCCTCTGTGCCCCGCACCCCCGCTCACCAGTTCGCGGCGCTGCTCAAGTACATCGACGAGCTGCCCCTCGTCAAGCGCACGACGTTCCGCAGCGCCATTGTGGCCATGTGCGGCGTGGCGGCGTACTTCTACTACAACCACATCTATGTGCTGCCCAAGATCGAGTACAACAAGGTGCACCCCTACACCAGCTGGATCCCAATCACGCTGTGGATCGTGGTGCGCAACATGACGCCCTCGCTGCGCGTCTACCACCTGCGGCTGTACGGCTGGCTGGGCTGCATCACGCTGGAGACCTACATCTGCCAGGTGCGGAGGAGAGGGGGGGCCCCATCGCACCTCGGGCCCATATCGGAACACACACCCGTGACGGGGCGGCTTCACCGCAGGGGGCCCCCACCCCACATGAGTGCAGGGATCAGAGGCGCACTGCGGACGGACTGGCGCGTGCGGCGTCCCTAAATCGCTGTCGCTGTCTGCCTCCTGCCGCCCTGCCGCAGTTCCATGTGTGGATGAAGACCATGATCCCCGACGGCCAGCCCAAGGCCCTGCTGGTCTTCATCCCCGGCTACCCGCTTCTCAACTTTGCGCTCTGCTCCGCACGTAAGTCTGCTACGGCGCCGGGTGGCCGCAGCTCGTGCTGCACCTCCTCCACTCCAACGCTGCCTCTTCGCAACGCGTGCCGGCCCAGCTCATCGGCCGCCCTTGTGCCATCACCTGCCATGCCGCAGTGTACGTCATCATCAGCCACAAGCTGTTCGACCTGACCAATGCGCTCAAGAACGCCGTGGTGCCGCACAGCAACGACTCGCTGCTGCTGCGCAACTGCGTCATGATGGGGGGCGTGGGCGTGGCGCTGTGGGGCGTGGTCGCCGCACTGTGGACGATGGTGAACTAGGGGCGGCTGGCTAGCGGCGTTTGTCGCCGACTTGAAGCCGCTTCTAGAGAAGGAGGAGGCCCGCGGCTGGCGCGAGAAGAGCCCGTGCTGGGCCTTGGCTATGCGTGCGCGATGGCTTTGCGTGCGTCATGGCACCGGGAGCGTGCGGGGTAGGTAGCTGGGGTGATCAAGACGCGCGCGGGGGGCGGAAAGCGGGTGAGGGGACGATGTGCCGCCTACCGCGCAAGGCATGAAGCTTGACTTCCACGCTGTTTTAGTGACAAGACATGAAGCTTGGGGCCATCAGGCCGTAGCTGACATGGCCGCGGATGTGGCGTGCGTGTCCGAGCTCCCTTATCTCATGTGGGGTTGCTCATCGGCCTCCCGGGCCATCGGTCGTCGAGCAGCTGCAACATCGCCGTTTGTTGGCTCCGCTATAGCCCAATCCAGCTGTGGGGTCCGGCACACGCAAGCGTCCGCCACATGGCAGCATACGGCGTGGGGAGCGACCAACACCCTCACCTTGTGCTTGTGCAGCTGCATTTGGCCCATACGCATGCCGTCCATGCGGTAGAATGCGCCTAGTTTCAACTTTCAAGTGTGGGTGTCACGGCTCGGCAGCGCCGTCCACGCAATCGTCCACGCAATCGCAGGATCGCGCCTAGCAGCGTGCATGCTTACACGCCCATTCGTGGCGCTTCCGATCCAGGCACCGCTGCCACCCCAGTTCGCCGGCATGCCCAGCACATGCCCTGTGTCAGTGCTCCAACGAGGCTCCGAGCTCATTCGACCTGGTCTAGTGCTCACACCAGCGCGTCTAGCAGCACAACGCAACCGTTGGGTTCCGCACAACACGCACCATCAGGCCGCGGACCTGCACAACAAAGTTAAGCTCTAGACTGGCAAAGCCAAACGTGCGGGCAGCTGACATCACGGGACATCAGCTGCCGCCCAGCCGCCCCAGCAGCGGCCCAACCGCGTCAACAGCAACGGCAGCACAGTGGCCCGCTTCAAGCATGCGTTGGATCTTGGATGGCTCCAACCTCCCCGGCCTTCGTTCAACCTCCTCGTCCACGGCGATCACCCGCGGCCGCCCATCCTCCACCCCATGGAGCTGCCGTCCCCGCTGCCGTTTCTGCTGCCGTTGCAGCCCCGCCCGCATGCCGCGGCCAGCCAGCGCCCTCTCCAGGCCCTGAGCCCTCTAGGCCGCCAGCCGCGCCTTGACGTGGGCGATGGCGGCATCCACGTCTGCCGCCACGTGCACCAAGCTCGCGTCCAGGCTGGTGAAGAATTTCTCCGCCTCGGGCTGCCGGGGTGAGGGAACAAGAGATGTAGGGGCAAGCGGTGGCAGGAGCTGGTGCAGCAGAGGTCGGTGGAGGCGGGGCAAGAGTACGCTGTCCCGTTGACGGCGGCTCCCAGCCGCATTCGTCTCAGCACGCGACCCTGGGCAGCCCCGCCGGCTTGGCGACGGCGCCTGCATACCCATACGCAGTGCCCTCACACGCACCTGCGTGCCCAGCAGCACCACGGGCTTGCCCGCCTTGAGGGCCAGAGCCACCTGAGGACAGGGGGCGAGAGGCAGGGGACAGGGTCATCGGCTCTTTCCGGCGGCGCTGAGGAGCACCTGCCTCAGTCCACGTCTTCAGCCAACTCCATTGGCGCTGAGGAGCATACATCCACGTCTTCAGCCAACTCCATTGCCACTGACTGGCAACCAGCAGGTTATCGGGACCGCAGCGGCCCGGCATGCGCCCGTTACAGGGCCGCCGCGCGCCGCCGCCATCCGCTGGCGCACCTCCGCGGCGGTGCCGGGCCCCATGCCCACGGCCACCAGCACCGAGGAGGACAGGGCGTTGATGTTGTCGCGGGCGGAGCCGAGGCCGGTGATGATGGGGATGTCGACCGCGTCTGGTGCAAGGGGCAGCACGGGCGCGACCGGGCGACATAATAAGTCGCGGCTGGCCTGGTTGGGGGTTTAGGGCTGCGGTCCGCAGATAAATCCGACAATGGAGATGAAGGTGTGCTGCAGGCTGCATACGGGCCGTCGGCAGAAGAGCTGGGAAGGCTGCGGTTGCTCACCGCTGACCTCCGCGGCGTCGAGGCCGGGCAGGATCCCGATGGTGGTCCCGCCCGCGCTCTTGGCGCCACGGCAGGCCGCGTCCATGACACCAATGTTGCGGCCACCTGCGCAGTACAAGGTCGGGGGTAGAGGTAGAGATGGGTATGCAGCGGCGGGCGTGGGAGGCAACGGCTCGGGAGTGGCGGCGTGCCCACAGGCGTGTAGTCTTAGTCACGGTGCACAACCCCCGCGCCTCAATGGCCCGATCTAGCGGTGCATGAGCGTCACCGATATGCCTGCTACGCCCAGCGAGCGCGTGTGAGCGTACCCGTCAGGAGCGTCCACCCATGCGTTGCAATCTGCTTCCCGAGCTCATGAGCTAGAGTCTCTGCGCCAGTGACGGACTCAGCGTGGCGTCCAGCGTTGCCGGGGCCCATAACACCGACAATGGGCTTGCGCGACGACATGCTGGCGGGCGACCGGTGTATGCGCTTCTAAAGTAGCGAGAGGGGATGTCACGTAGGCGTTTTCGTATTTTGCTCGGACTTGGCGTGTCGTGCTGGGCGACGCGACTTGCTGTGCCATGCGGGGCAAATGCGCGCCAAAGGCCCAGTCAATCGAGCTGCGGCCTTTTTATTACCCCACCCTTACCTTCGGTTATCTAGTGCAACCCTTGTGTACAAAACCATGTGCCCGGGTTGTGCATAGACAGCCAACTGCGCAACCGCGCCATTCCTTGGCACACAGCTGCAGCTTGGCTGCGCCTACACTAGCAGCAATGCTGCCTTCTGGAGCGTTGGTCGACATCAGCGGTGATGCGGAGGATGGGTTTCCCGGGAGCTGGACCGAGGGATGGGTCGTTGAGGCGATGGCCGACGGCTCCTACCTCATTGAATTCCTGGAGGTACGCCAACCTTGCGCTGTGGTGCGCCGGGAGGCCGCCGCAGGTGTTGGCGCGACGGGGCAGCGCGGGTCGGGGACAGCGGCGGCTCCGCTGTTAGGGTTTACGGCACCCGCCGCCGCAGCGCACCCCTGTGCGTACTCGCCGACCCCTTGCATTGCGCCCGGCGCCATGGCCTCCCGCAGTTCCTGGAGTCTGAGGGGGGGCCGCCGCTTCGCGAGGTGGTGGCGGCCGAGCGCGTGCGGCCGGCGCCGCCCGAGCACGCGGCCCGGCTGCCGTCCATGAAGGGCCTCGAGGTGAGGCCGCGGCCCCCTCCCGTTCACAGAGCAGCGCGGCCCGCAGCGGGCGCGTTTCAAGGGAAATGCAGCAGGCGCGGGAGCCGTGGTTTCGGCCAAGCAGCTAACACCCTTCCCAACGGCCCTCCGGTTTCCACACATCCGCCCCTAGGTCGGCCACACCGTGGTGCGTACGGGCCGGAGCTGGCAGACCCTCCCTTGTGGGGTTTGGGGTGCCGGCGGTGGTTCAGGAGAAATGTGGTGCAGGGTCAGGGCAGTGGCACGCAGTGGGATGTGGCGGTGCGCTTGCCAGCTGTGCAACTCCTTCCCCTTCCCCTTCCCCTTCCCCTTCCACTCCCCTTCGTCTGCCCCCGCTCCCTGTTGCTGCACCCCAGGAGCACCTGTACGACGACTGCTGGTGGGTTGGAGGGCGAGGAGGACGGCTCTGCGGGTTTGTGGCGCCGGAGCAGGCGCGAGGGGATGCAGCCCTGCGCAGCCCAGGGCCGCAAGCCCCTCCCAGCCCCAAGGGCACCTGCCCCGTCCCGCCCCGGCCGGTCCATCCTCCTCCCCTGCCAGGTGGAAGGGCGTCGTGGTGTACTGTGCCACGGCAGGGGTGCAGGTCTGCTCCACTGGTGGGTGCCAGGAGGCTGACGACAGGAAGGGCCGTGAGGGGCGAGGTGCTGCGCCCAGCGCGCAGGGGCCGCGGCTTCTGGGCGGAGCGCCCGACCCACAACCCAGCTGCCGCCCGGCCCCCGACCCACATGACCCCTACCTGACTGCCGCCCGCGCGCTCGCCACCATGCCCGCGCTGCGCCCCCGTGTCCCCTAATCTCTCCACACAGTTCACCCTCGCCCCTCATGGCCCTTCCCGCCGCTTTGAGCCCCACCAACCCTGGCCACCCGCACCGGCCCCTCGGCCCCTCGGCCTCCCAACGCCCTTCCCGCAGAGTCGGACGGCCAGACGGTGTTTGCCCGCGACCCCCGGCTGCTGCGGCCCCGCCTGGAGCTGGACGGCGAGGAGGGGCTGTGGCGCCGTGTGGTGCCCCCGAGGGCGCTGCTGCGGAAGCTGGGGCTGGCGGCGGCCGAGGCGGACGTGGCCGTGCAGGTGCGGGGCGGCAGCGCCGCCGGCGGCGGCTGGCGCGGACGGCAGGTCCGTAGCTATGGCCTGCACTGCCCCGGAGGCAGCCACGTCCCTCCAATGCCTCCGCCATCCCGCCCTGCCGCCCCGCCACCAGGCCATGGCTGCCGAGCCGCCCATTCCCCAGGGCTCGCCCCGCATGCGGCGGGGCAGCAGCAGCGCAGGAGGCGCGCCGCCACCTTGCTCCAGCCCCGGCTCCAGCCCCGGCGCCGCCGCCGCCGCCCAGGCGCACGCCCACCCGCCCGCGGGCGGGCCGCTGCCCTGCCAGACGGGCGCCCCGCGCCACGTGCCGTCGCCCTGGAAGCGGAGGCCCGCGGCGGCGGCGGCGGCGGCGGCGGCGGCCCCGGCGGCGGCGGCTGAGGGCGGCGGCGACGGTGCTGTGGCGGCCGCCACCACAGCTGCCCCGGGCGATGCGGCCCAGGGTGGCGGCGCAGAGGGCGCGGCGCTGCCGGCGGTGGGCGTCAAGCGGCGGCTGTCGGAGGAGGGCGAGGGCGAGGGAGAGGGCGGCCCCGCGGGCATCAAGTCGGAGCAGGAGCAGGGGCAGGAGCAGGCGGGCGTGGTCGCCAACGGCGATGGCGAGGCGGTGGAGGAGTTTGACAGCATGACGAGCGACGACGGCCTGGAGAGCGAGGTGGAGGCCGAGGAGCAGCAGCAGCAGCAGCAGCCGGAGGGTGGGCCTGGACAGGAGGGCGCAGGCCAGCAGGGTGAGCGGGCGCGGCGGGGGAGGGTTCCACTTGTGGGCCTGGACCCAGGTCGGGGGGCTCCGCACGCTGGCTGCTGGCGGGGGCCTTTGCGCCCCCCTGCCACGCATCGCCTGGCCGCACGTTGCTGGCTGAACCCATGGCATGTCATGTCGGCCCGCCAAGCCCACGCCACGTGCCCGGGTCGTCAGACGTGAGTCCCGACTGACTGCCCGCCCGACCCCGTGGCGCCAGGGGAGGGGGCGGCGGCCGGCGCGGGGGAGGCGGCTGCGGATGGCGGTGGCGCCTCGGGCCCCTCCCGGCCCCGGCGCGAGGGCAAGTCGCGGCTGGTGTACATCGATGGCTTCCCTGTGCTCAAGGTGGGGCTGTGGGGGAAGAGGGGAGGGAGGGGAGGGGGAGCAGGGCCGGAGACAGGCCGATAGCAGGGGGGAGGCTGAGAGGTCGCCTCCCCTGCCTCATGCCCTTCCCTGAGCCTCCCCGTGCCCTTGCTTCCCCTCCCCCTTCCCCTCCCTCCCACAGCAAAACATGTACGGCCTGCACGACATGGACACCATGACGTGGCAGCGGGGGCAGGGCGGAGGTGAGGGGCAGGGCGGAGGTCCAGGGGGGCTGAAGAGGGACGGCGCTGGCGCCTCGGGCGCAGGGTGCGCTTGGGGGCGAGGACGGCAGGACATGGCAGCAGCAGTCGGCGTCCACAGGCCTGACGGTCGCTCGTTCCCATGTTCAGAACCCCCATATCGCCCTCAACATGTCGCTCCCCGCCTCCCTGCTCTGCCCTCCGGCCCTCCAGCCGACCCCAGCCTCGGCGGCGTGCAGATGGCGCCCCCGCCGCCCAAGCCCAAGGCGCCGCCCAAGGCGCCCGCGCACCGCGCCCCCCGCCCGCCCCCCGCGCCCGAGGTGGTGGCTCGCCACGAACACAACGCAGCCATCCGGCGGGACATACAGGTGGGGGGCCGAGGGGAGGGGAGCCACCAGCAGGGGCGCCCCCCGTGTGCCTGGGCGCTCAGGCTCCAGCCCTCCCACCCACCTTCCTCACCCCCTCCCCTCCCCTCAACAACCCCTCCCCTCAACAACCCCTTCCGACCAACCGCGCCCACCAGGCCAGCGAGGTCCGCCGCTGCCGCTACCTGCTGCAGCACCTGGATCGCCTGCGCCACTTCATCACCCCGGCCGTGGAGGCGGCCATTCGCAGGACCGCGGCGGCGGCGGGCTCGGGGGCGGGCGCGGGCGCCCCGACCCATCCCCACGGCCCGGCCGAGCCGCCGGCGGTCCTGGTGCAGCCGGAGCAGATCCTGGCGGTGGGGCGGCCCGGGGCTGTGGGCCCGTGTGTGTTTTTGTCGCGTATGTCGTGGGCGTGAGGTGGAAACTGGGCGGCAGGCGGGGAATGTCAGGGCAAGAGCCTCCGCTGCCTAGCCTGGGCCCATCCCCACACTGCCCCCTGCCGCTGCCTCGCCCCTCTGTCTCCACCCTTCCCGCTCCCTCCCCCTCCCCTCCCTCACCTCCCTCCCGCCCCTCCTGGCCCCTCCAGACGCTGCGCGAGTACCAGCTGGAGGGGCTGGCCTGGATGGTGGCGCAGTACGGGCGGGGCGTGAACGCCATCCTGGCGGACGAGATGGGGCTGGGCAAGACGCTGCAGGTGCGGGGGAGTCAGGGATAGTAAGTTGGGGATGGGAGCATGTGTGTATTGCACGTGCGGGAGGGGGGCTGGGCAAGACGCTGCAGGTGCGGGTGCAGGGTAGTGCGTGCTTGTTGGGGTGGGGTCGGGGCGGGAGCGGAGGAGCGGGGGGTGGCGCAGCAGGGGGTGTGTGGGGGGCGCCAAGGCCCGACGCTGCACAACGGTGGTCGCCGATCTCTTCGTTACGCTCTGCCCTTGTCCCCCTCCCCTCCCTCCGCCCCAGACCATCACCTTCCTGGCGCACCTCAAGTACGCCATGCGGGTGGAGGGCCCACACCTGGTGGTGGTGCCGCTGTCGGTGCTGCCGAGCTGGATGAGGTGGGGGCAGGAGGGGGAGGGGAGGGAGGGTGGGGGAGGGGAAGGTGGGCAGGTGGCGGGCGAGGCCGAGGCCGAGGGCGCGCGTGTGGGATCGGCGCTGCATGCATGCGTGCGGAGGGCGGAGGTCGGAGTGGCCCGTGAGGGGCGCCTGGCATGCGCCCAGCCCGTGTTTGCTGTGGGCTGTGGCCGTCCCTTGCCCCACGCCCTCCTTCTGTCCCCCTGCCGCCCCCGCACCCCTTACTGCCTATGCCCCAGCGAGTTCCGACGCTGGTGCCCCACGATGCGGGTCGTGCGGCTGCACTCGGTGGACACGGAGGAGCGCAAGCGGCTGGTCAAGGACGTGAGGCGGGGCGGCTGGGGGCTGGGGCTGGGCCTGGGCTGGGCCTGGGGAGGCGGGGCATCGCCCATCAGCCTGCCTCGCGTTCCGTGTCTTCGGATGGCACACACAGATACACACCCGCCTTCCCTGCCTCCCCTCCTGTCAGGTGCTGGGCAACCCCTCGTCCTTCGACGGTGAGCAGCAGCCGCAGCAGCCGCAGCAGCCGCAGCAGCCGCAGCAGCCGCAGCAGCCGCAGCAGCCGCAGCAGCCGCGGCACCCTGAGGGCGGCCGGCCTGCGCATGGCGCTGCCACACAGCCTACCTCCCTCGCCCTGATCTCCCTTCCTCACGCCTCCTCCCTCGACCCCCAGTGGCGGTCACCACGTACGAGATGATCAACTCGCAGCACTTTGGCAACAGCCTCAAGCACCACCTGGTGGGAAGGGGGGCGTGGGAGGCAGGGGGCCGGGGGGCGGGGATCTGAGGCCTGGATAAGCCCAGGGCGGTGGTAGCGGGGAACGCACCCTGCCCCCCCGACCCTGCCCCCCCTGACCCTGCCCCTTCACATGCCCGCCCCCTTCACATGCCCCCTCATGCCCCTTCCCGGCCCCCCGCCCTCACCAGGTGTGGCGCTACCTGGTGCTGGACGAGGGCCACAAGGTGAAGAACGAGGACACCAAGATCAGCGACGGCATGAGGCACATCAGCAGGCAGCAGGTGGGGGAGGAGGGAGGGAGGTGGAGGGGCGGCAGGGGACCGGCAGGGGCGGCAGACAAGGCGTGGAACAGGGCGCGCTGGCCCGCCCTCGCTCAACCCTGCTTCTGCCGCTGCGCCCTCCCGCCCCTCCCTGGCCCTCCTCGCCTGCCCCCTCCACCCCTCCACACACCCACACCTCTCCCCCCCCAGGTGCTCATGCTCACGGGCACCCCCGTTCAGAACAACCTGCACGAGCTGTACGCGCTGCTGGCCTTCATGTACCCCGACGTGTTCACCGACAGCAGCCGCTTCGACGAGGCATTCAACCTGGGCGCGGGCAGGGTGAGCCGCAGCCGCACCTCCTCCCGCGCACCTCCTCCTGCGCACCTCCTGCGCACCACCACCACCACCAAGACCGCGCACCGCCACCCCTGCGCTGCCCGCCAGCCACGCGCCTCCGCCAGCGCTGCCGCAGAGCTCCGACAGCCCCCGCAGACTGCTCACGTGGCCGCGTGGCGGCCCTCGCGCCGCCCTCCGCAGCGCGCGTCGTCGCTGGGCGCTGAGGATCCCCGTAACCCGACCAGCGCGCTCACCCGGGCATGCCGCCCTCCTGCCCGCCCCCTCCCTCCCCCTGCTCCCCCTCCTCCCCCCCCCCCGGCCCAGG
>BDDC01001416.1:6722-24591 GCA_001662425.1 Chlamydomonas sphaeroides
TCCCAGGTGCGCATGACGCTGTCGGCTCGCTCCATCCGGCGCAAGGACCTCCCGGTGGCCATAAACGCCGCGGACGCCATGTTCGGCCGCCTCATGACGGAGACGGGGCTGCGCAAGGGCATGTCCGTGCGAGTGTGAGCTGCGCTCGGGAGGGGGCCGCGGGAGGCGCTTGCGAGGCGCTTGGGAGGGGCCGCGGGGTGCTGGTCGCGCCGGCACCGGTCCCTGCATGGGGGACGGATGGGGCAGGCTCTGGCCTACTTCTCGTCGTCACACTGCTACGCACAGCGCATGTGCGGGGGCCGGCGCGCTAACCACACGTACCCTGCGCTGCGCCCCCTCGCCCCCTCGCCCCCTGCCCCCTACCCCCCTACCAGGCTGGACGAGCAGCACGGCCGGCGGCCGGTGCCCGCCTCGCTGCACGGCTACAGCCGAAAGCAGTGGCGGCTCAAAGGCTTTAACGTCTGGTTCAAGGAGGTGCGCGGCCGGCCGGACTCGTTACGATAAACCTAAAAAACAAGTGTGTACCCGTATGGTTATGCGGTAGTAGTGGTAGCGATGGGCTGAGGGGCGGCTCAAGGGCTTTATAATCTGGTGCAAGGAGGTGCGCGCGCGTGTGCATGTACGTCTTCTGCCGTGCGACAGCGCTGTGCATGTACTGCGTGGTACATAGCACGTGTCGAGGCTACGCTGCGCCCCGATAGCATGCATGCTACCGGCGCCATTGCGCTAATCCCATACAAGCTCAGCACGTTCCGCGAACGCTGGGCCGCCGTTCGTGCGTTCTCGCATGCGAGCGCACAGCCCGTGCCGCCTGCCGCATCCGACCGCCCACCCTGGCCGCCGCTCTCTCTGACGTCATGCCATGCCCCATGTGTCAGCACCGCCTACACCCTGCCGCCCCGCCACTGCCGCCGCTCCTGGCCGCAGCGAGGAACCCGGCCAGGCGACGAGCTGCGGCTGTGGCGCGCACTTCGCGGCAAGGGCTCGAGCGTCTTTCGCGCCTCGCTGCACAAGTGAGATCCGGATCCAGATCCAGAACCTGATCGAGATCCGAGACGTCGGCGCGGACGGGATCCAGGGTCAGCGGCTGCTGCTCGAGACTCGCAAGCGGCCCACGCTACCCGGATAGCAGGGAGCTGCCGATCTGAGGAAACGTGGCCTCTGTTAGCGCCTGCCTAGTCACACCCGCTCCCTCTGCCGCGTTCAATTGGCCGCCGACCCCAATGTGCCGCAGCCGCAGTCTGGGGGGCTGCAGGCCTCCTTCGATGGCTATTGTCATGGGCAAAAGTGCTCGCGATGTCACCATTTAGAGTGAACGGTGTCCCTACTTTCTGCCGCCTACAGGCCTGCCGACCACAAGGCCGCGCTCTTGGCTGCCAGGAAGGCGCTGAGCGTCTGGCGGCGCGAGTCGCGGCGACTCAAGCCCATCCGGAAGGGCGGCCGCGGCCGCGGCGGCGCCGCCGGTGCCGGCGCCGGCGCCGGTGTCGATGCCGGCGGCGAGAAAGGCGACACCGGTGGCAGCGGCGGCGGCGGCGGCGGCAGCGGAAGCGGAAGCAGCGGTAGCAGCAGTGGCAGCAGCGGGAGCGAGGACAGCACGAGCAGCAGCAGCAGCAGCAGCAGTAGCAGCGAGGCGGAGGGGGAGGCGGAGGGGGAGGCGGAGGGGGAGGCGGAGGAGGACAACCGCCGTATGACGCGCCGGCGGCAGTCGGCGCCGGCGCCGGTGGTGGCGGTGCGGCGGCGCGCGGCGGCGTTGCCGTCGGGGCCCATGCTTCCCGGCGGCGTCAACGGCTCGGGCCTGTTCCTTTGGACCGAGGGCACCGGCAAGAGGCTGGCGCCCACGGACGGTGTGTGGGGGGGGGATTCGGGGTTACAGGAACGCGTGGAAGGCTGGCGCGAGTCGCGTTGAGCACCGCTTCGGCAGCCCTTGCCGGGAAGGGCTGCAGCGGCGTCGGCGCCTGTCCGCGCACCCCCAAACCCTTTCCCTCCCCCTTCCCCGTCCCCGCGCTTCCCCCCTCGCAGTGGCCAAGAACCGCTGCCTGGCCAACCGCGGCATGGTAGTGCCCAGCCTGCAGGCGGACGCGGTCTTCGCGCCGCTCATGCTGCCCGAGCCGTACCAGGGCCCCGTCATCTTCATACCCGGCGCTCCCGGCGAGGACGCGCCGCGGCTGCTGGTACGGCAGGGAGTTGGGGCATGTGCCGGGGGTTGGCTGGGGTGCTTGGATACCGGCACGCCGACGAGCGTCGCGGCGGCTGTCGATGCGCTGCTTGCCTCTGGGTAGCGTCTCCCACTCCACGGTGCGCCAAGCATTGCGGCCGGCTGCCCGTCCATCCGCACACTAGGCTGCGCGTTTTCTAGCCAAGCCCCCCAAAACCGCCCACTAAAACCCTCCTAAAACCCTGAACCAGCCCCACCAACAAAACCTTAAAACCGCCGCCCGCCCTCCAGGTGACTGTGTCGTACTACAACGGCGTGCACATCGGCTACCAGTTCAACGGCGTCCGCGACGTGTGGGCGCACATCGGCGCCAAGGAGCGCGACGTGCTGGTGTTCCGGGAGGCGCCGCGGGACCCGCAAGACAAGTGAGCGAAGCAGGGGCTGGGGCCCGGCAGCGGCGCGGGCCTGGCTCCTCCTGCCTGGCTCTGCGTGTTCGGCCGGGTGCTGGCCGAGCTGCTGCCAGGGGAGCGGAGGGGTTGCTGGGCCGGGGTGAGGGCGGCGGGACGCTGCTGATGGACAGCGGGCACTCGGGCGCCAGCGGCAGTTGGCTCGTCGATCCCGTGTGGTGCCACCTGTACGGCACCCTGCGCGCCGTGTCGTACACGCCCGCACAGGTACCCCGCCTTCTACATCCAGCTCATCCCCGCCGCCGAGGCCGGCGACCCCGGCCCTGCCGGCTCCCTGGGGCCGCCCTCGCTGTACAAGCCAGCCGCGCCGCCGGCCCGCCGCGCCTCGGCGCCGGCGCCGCCGGCCGCGGCGGCTGTGGCGGCGGCGGCGGCCGTAGATGCGGCACGGCGGCCGCGCCGCCGCGACATTGAGCCCTCGCCGCCGCTGCCGCTGCCCGTCTCGAAGCCCCGCGGCGCGACCGCCGCCAAGATCAAGGCGGCGGCCGCCGCCGCCGCCGCCGAGGGCGCTGGCGGCGGAGCCGCCGGCGCGCCCACCCCTGCCGTCCCGGCGGCGGCGCCGCCCTCTACCGGCGCAGTCTCCGCGGCTGCGGCGGCCCCTGCGCCCGCCTCCAGTCGCCCCGCCTCGCTCATCTCCCACCTCCACGGCTGCGTGCCCCCTGGCGCCGCCTACCCTGCGGCCCAGCCCGACGAGCTGCGGCTGTGCGGCCTCACCTTCCACCCCGACCTGGCGCCCGCCGTCCGGGCAGCCATGGAGCAGTGGGAGGCGACAGCCACGCGCGAGCGGCCGCTCGGCTCTCTGGTGCCGCACCGCAGCCAGATGCACGTTCCGGGGATCGATCCCGCGCCCGAGCAGACCCCCGGTGACGCGACGCCGGCCGCCGCCGCCGCCAACGCGGCGTGGCGGGAGCGCTTCCTCAGCGCCGGCCTGGACGCCGCGGTCATCCGCTACGGCCTCGCGCGCCGGCTGGGCCTCTGCACCTCCGGTAGGGCTGCCACGTCTGCGCCTAGACAGACAACTAGCCCTCGTTTTTGATGGTGTTCGATGTCAACCCATGATAGCTTGCAGCAGTCGGCTCGCCGGCAGGGCCTCCGTACCGTGGGGCTGTCAAGTGTGCTTCTCGGCACAGAAGTACGACTAGTCTATGACGAAGTTTCTCATGCAACCTATGATGGCTTGCGACAGCCTCCTAAAGAACCCGGCGACCCTGTGCGGTCCGCAGGCCCCGACGCACGAGGCTACGGCGCGCCCCTGCCCTCCGCCGCCGTCGCGCCGCTCCACGCCGAGGCGCGGCGTGACCCGTGCCGCGGCGGCCTGGGCCTGTTCGCCACCTCGGCGCTGCAGCGAAACGACATTGTCTGCGGCATGTCGGGCTACGTCCTGAAGCGCGACGGCGCCGGCCACGGCGCCGGGTTCGTGGAGCACGGCTTCGACGGCCTGCCGGCCGCCAGCCGCGAGCTGCTGCGCCGTAGGGCCGAGGCGCGCGGCGTGGACGAGGGGCTGTGGTGGGGGCTGCTGGCGGCGAGCTTCAGGGTGCCGTACACGGGTGGCGACGCGCCGGCGGCGACTGGCTTCGCGGGTGCGCTGGGCCGGGCGGGCTGGGCGTGGCTGTGGGTCGGGGCTGTGGGTGTGGTTGGCGCGGACGCCTGCCGTATGCCTCTTGCGCTCGTGTGGGCCTTTGACGCCCACGCCAGGGGTGTCCAGCGCCCTGGGCACGACGCATGGGCTTGGTCCCTTGACTGACACGTACCCTGACCCCTTCCTCCCCTGGCCCTTTTCATGTCAGGCCTGGCGCCGCTGGAGCTGCACATGCTGGGGTACGGCAACGAGGCAGCCCTGGTCAACGACCCCCGGCCCAACGCCTGGGAGCCGGCGGCGGCGGCGGCGGCCAGCGCCGGCGGCGCGTCCGGCTCCAACTGCCAGGTGCGCTGGGTTGCCGGATCGTAGTGAAGACTGTCTTGAAACCAGTGAAACCTGCAAATGTCCTTCTCTGGACATCAGGGGCCAGTCCCGCACGAGCGCCAGTGGCGCGCCCGCTAGCCCGCCATCAACACCCCTCCACCGCCCTTGCCCTGCCGCTTAGATTGTGCCCGTGTCGGTGCGCGGCCTGCTGCTGCTGGTGCTGGTCGCCACTCGCGAGGTGGCCCCAGGGGAGCAGCTCTTCCGCGACTACGGCGACGCCTGGTGGCGCGCCCTGTCGGATGACCTCTCGGTGCTGTCCCATACGGGCGTAGCTTCGGCCGAGGTGCTGCACGCACCGGGAGCGCTGGACGTGTACCCGGCGGCGGCGGCAGCGCCGACCGTGGCGGCGGCGCCGTCGGGCGCTGGCGGCGGCGCTGCGGCTGCGGCGGCGCCGACGGAGGCGGAGCGGCACCGGGAGCGGGAGCGCGAGCGGCGGCGGGAGCGGGAGCGGGAGCGGGAGCCGCGGCGGGAGCGCAGCCGGGATCGTGGCTCTCGGCGGGAGCGCAAGCGGGCGCGGGAGTACGGGTCGCGGGAGTGGGAGCGCGAGCGCTGGCGGCCACGTGAGCGCGAGCGCGACCGTGGCGAGGGCGCACGCGGCGGTGAGGGAGAGCGCGACCCCGATGACAAATCTCTCATCCGGCTGGGGCTGCCGGCCGCTGACGGCGCCGCCACCGACGGCGCCGCCGCTGCAGCGGCGGCTGCGCCGCCGCCGCCCGCCGACGCCGGCGGCGCCGGCGGCCCGGTCGACACCGATGGCGGCACAGGGCGCAGCCGCGGGCACGGCCGCAGCCACCGCAGCCGCAGCCGGGAGCGGGAGTACCGGCGGGAGCGGGAGTACCGGCGGCGGCGGCGCCGCCGCGCGCGCCGCCGCGACCGGTCGTGCAGCAGCGATAGCTGCTACCTGGTCAGCGACAGCAGCAACAGCTACAGCCGTGGCCGCGCCAGCAGCAGCGGCAGCGACAGCCGCGAGGCGGACAGCGGCGGCAGCCGCAGCCGCAGCAGGAGCCGGGGGCGCGGGCAGCGGCGCAGCCGCAGGAGCCGCTACGAGCGCAGCCGCAGCCGGAGCCGCAGCCGCGGCGGCCGCGGCGCGATGCTTCCAGCCGGCGGCGGCGCGGGGGGCGCTGTACTGCCGAAGTTGGAGCGGTCCTCCTCGGACGGCGTCCTGGCGGCCGTGGCGGCGGCCGCGGTGGCGGCGGTGGCGGCCGGCGCGGCGGCGGTTCCGCAGCAGCAGCAGCCGCAGCAGCAGCCGTTGCTGACGCTGTCGCCGCCCGAGGGGCCGACCGTTGAGCCGGGTCCGAGCGCGCTGCCGTCCAAGGCGGCTGCTGCTGCCCCTGGCACCGAGGCCGGGGCTGAGGCCAAGGCCGGGGCCGCGGCCGGGGCGGGCGTGAGCGGGGATGTGGCGGCTGCGAGTGCCTGTGCCGCAGCGGACTGAGCTCTACGGGCCATGCTGGTGTGTTGTTTCTCAAGGAAAGTAATACTGCTTTGTGTTGTGTGTTTGTGTCGACTGTCCTGTGCCCGCGTGGCACCGTGTTGAGGCGACCGTCCTGGCGCCAGCGCGGCAAGCGCTGTGAGCGCTCTTGTGCGCCGCGATCCGCACCGGCGCTGCAGGCGGGGCCTATTGACACACCGAGCTGTCAACATGGAGCGCCTCTTCCCTAGCTGTTGTCCGACCCCGTGCGCTGAGGCGCGCTTGCTAGCTGTTGCGGCAGTACATCCGGTGGACGCTGCGTGTGCGTCATCTCTGGCGGCTGGGCTCTGTGATGTTGGCGCTGACGCGCAGCCCCCTATCGAGGCGCGGCGGGCGCGTCGTGCCGCCGCTGCGACCCAGGGGCTGCAGGCGAGGGCCGACGAGGCACGCCCATGCAACGGGGGGCTGTTGGCGAGGTAGGGCCCATGTGCCGACGACGGCTGTGGGGCCGGGGGCCGTGGGTAGTGCCCAGTTGGGCGGTGGCCACACAGTGGGTGCAGCTGGAGCGCTGCACCGGTGCCGGACCACTGGCTGCTGGCGGCACGGGGTCGCATCGGACGGCCGGCTGCACCCTGCGCCCTGTGACGGTGTGGGCCTTGGGCGCCCGGGCTGCCCGGCTGGCGGCCGCTTGCAGCCGCGGGCAGCCGCGATGGGGCGGGCAGCACCGGCAGCGTTGGCGGGTCGCAGGGCGCCAGGGCGCTCGCGGCGCGGCCTGGAATGTTGTGGAGGCGCGACGGTGGTGCGGCAGCCGACATGCGGCCCGTTGTAAGGCCGCATCCCGGCGCTTGCCTGTCCGAGTGTCCATGCATTCGGCACCCCGGTGACCATGCAGCGACAGCACCGTACTTCTTCCTTGTGCCACGTCTGCCGTGCTTGTACAGACACATGTGCCGGGTGACGGACAGACGCGCACAGGCGCTGCCCCCGGGCGGCTTGCGGCGCCCTGGTGCAGGAGGTCCCGCACCAGTCCACGAAGCTCTGGGCCCGTAGCCGTTCCTGAGCTTCGTGGCCTGGCGCATCCAGCCCGGGGGATTCATCAGGGGAGTCGCGGAGTCAGCCATCAATAAGCAGCCTATCTCTTTCTTTGCAATACTTGTGTCAAGCTGACCGCGGGGGGAGGGCCGGGGGGCACAAGGCGACGGTTCCAAGTTGTTCGCCGGACTGCTCCGATCGCGCGATCGGCGAAGCCTGTTAGTACCGTTGTCACCAACATCCCGTCAAAGTGCGTTGCTGCTGCTTGTGTTCGTGACAATATTTACAAAAGCGAAGAATGAACAAATAAACGGCGATAATTAAACAGAGAACGTCCGCCTGACCACCTGACAGCCGCGGACCGCCTGCTATAGTTCTTTCAACCCAAGCAACGGTATCATTCATGAGACCTGCCTTGTAGTCGACGCAGCGCGGCATTGCGCGCACAGGCGAACGTACAACCGCGCGCAATTACGTCGACGCCGTCGCTGCTGTTCGCTACGCCACGAATGACAGCGGACAGCGTCCACAAATAATCGATGGAGGAGGCCGTGGACACACAGCCGCTGAAGGCTGGCTGCTCGCAACATGCCCAAGAGACATTCTCGTCAACAGCAGCGGTTGGCGGCAACACGGCACAAGCAGAGGCGCCATGCGACAAAGGCTCTGCTTCACCGTACGATGTCTATCCGGGCGTCAGCACGTGTCGGATCTGCCTAGAGTCCACGAACTCCAAGGCGAACCCGCTCATCTCGCCGTGCCGCTGCAAGGGCTCGACGCGGTTCGTGCACCGGAGCTGCCTGGCCATATGGCGCGACTCATGTCCCGACCAGGCACGGCACCGCTGCGAGATATGCGGCTTTACGTGAGTGCTGGGTGCTCGCAGCCATACATCAAGGGCGGTCCATGGGTGGGGCCGGGCGTCACCCTTTGATCTCACCACCCCGCCCCGGGCTGCGTGAACTGCCCTGGGCGGAAGCCTCCGGCCCGGGCGTGGCACGCCAGCTGGCATCAAGTTTGCGCGGACGGCGTAGAGCCGTAGACCCTCTGGACGCGCTTGCTCGGCTATCGCGTTGGTTGGGCCATCCATACCCCAGGTCAAGGCACCGGCCCCACGCCCCGAGCTACCCATAGAAGCGTATCCAGCGCCAGCAGGTCACGTGCTCTCCGCTTCAACTGTTTCACTGTTGCCCCGACAGGGGCGCAGCGCACCTCAATCCCGGGTTCTTGCTTGCGATGCATGGTCATCCCCTGGCTGACTTGGTTTGGCACCTTGGCTGTCTCCGCTGATCGGCCACTAGGATGTATATATGCCGCCCACGCAAGCATTTAGGTCGAGAGCCAGCGTGGGTACCGCTGCGCTACCCACCCTGCTGATGCCTGCCCGCTGACAATTCCGGCGGCATGAACAACGCAAATGTACCCTTGTGCCGTATGTGTCATGAGCTGTAGCTGTTAGGGCATACTACTCAACCAAGCCCTCCTGCCCCTGTCCACCCTGACCTGGCCTCCTAGCAGTTATCGCTTTCGGCGGCTGTGGTGGTCGAGCCTCGTCAGCCACCGAGTCCCCGTGGTGAGCCGCAGCGGGGTTGCCCATGATCTCGTATAAAAGACGATTAAAAGCATAACAGCGAACCAGTGGAACAGCATGCTCAAGACAAACACATCCGGCCGCGCGCGTCAGTCACCTGCGCGCCCGGCCCCCTGCGCCCGTGGTGCATGAGGTTGGTGTGGGACACTCTGCAAACTGCACGCACGCTATCTAGATGTGGCCACAGCTGCAGGCAGGCGCGCCAAGGCACCTGTCGGCGCCGGCCGCGCCAGCACGGGCAGGCAGCACGGCCTCCAGCCTGCCGTACACGCCACGCCAGCCAAGCACCCAACCCACCCACCCAGCCACACACCCATACACCCAGCGCGGGCCGTGTTTACTTTGATGTACCCCAGCCTGCCTACCCACGCAGCATTCCCCCGCGCACGCAGTTTGCCACCTTCCTCGCCGCCCTGCTGCTGGCGTCCTGGCTGCTGGGCACCCTGCTCACGCTGCCGCTCTACCTGCGCCGCTCGGTGGGCGCCCTGGCGCTGCTGGGCCTGCAGCTCGGGGTCGGGTGAGCGCAAGCAAAGATGTCTGGCGCGCGCTGGGCTGCCTCGCTGGTAACGCCGGATGGACACCGCACGTGCTGCCTTACTCCGCACGTGTGTGTCCCTTGCCCATCCCATCGATCTGCCCCATCCCGCAGCCTTGCGCTGTTGGGCCTGGTGGGGCTGTGCTTCTGGCTGGCGGACGCCTCGTCGCGCATCCCCGACCTACCCCAGCCGTACACCAGCCGTACGCGCAGCCCCGACCAGCCTCCGTACGGCAGCGCTCCGTCCCCCGTACTCATCACGACGCACGCTGGCGGCGGCGGGCGGCCGTACGACATCGCGCTTGCGCAGCCGCATCAGCAGCATGACAAGCAGCATGACAACAACGGCGAGTGCGGCGGCTGCGAGGACTGCAACGCCTGCCTGGCCGACTGCGGCGGCGAGCCGGGCGGCGGCGCCGGCGGCGGTAGCGTGGAGGAGGCATGCTGCGGCGCGCTGTTCGGCGCCTGCATGCCGTACCTGGTGTTGGGCCTCTGCCACGGCACCGCGGCCTGCTTCAAGCCGTACCTCAAGTGAGTCACCTTAGGTTCGATGAGGTGTGGGTGTATGGGGCACAGCTGGATGGCTGGCTCCCTTGCCACACGCTCGCTGGCCAACACACGGGTGGGTGCGTGGCGGTCCGCCAATCGATCCTGCGGCGCCCCTTCCCACCGGCGTCACCCCCGCCCCGCCCTGGCCCGCTCATCGCTCAGATGGACGCGCTCGCTGGCGGCCCGCGCGCAGTTCATGATTGAGAACGTGGGCAAGGCGGCCGGGCCCGGGCCCCGGCAGGAGCGCACGGCCGCCGTGGATGTGGAGGGCAGCGGGCTGTTGGCAAAAGCATAGCATATGCGGGCGGCGGAGGCGGCGCGGCCTAGCCAGGCGAGCGTGTGGCCCCGCAGATAGGTGGGCGCATAGACCCATGGGCTGCTTGGGGTGAGCGAGCTCAACAGCGTGTGCTCCGAGCTGGGCTGGGTACTGCGACCACACGGCGCCGCGACAGGCCGGGCCGGGCCGGGGCTGTGGCCTCGTGCGCGCCACCACGTCTGGTAGTGGTGCGAGAGTGCGGGACGGCAGTGGAAGCCCAGCCCATCCGCCATCCGGATCCACGCTAGCAGGCCGTCGCTGTCTGGGGCCGCCCAGGCACCGCTGAGGCATGGCTGATTGAGTTTGCGAAGGCCGCAGGCGGGGGGGCTGGCAGCCTGGGCTGGAGGCCGGCTGGGCAAGGCGCCGCGAGCTAGCTAGCGGGGCTGGCCCCCGGGCAGGTCTGCGGGGCCCGAGGGTTGTGCTAGAGTGCCTTCGATTGTGCCACAGCTGTGGTGTGTTTGACGCAGACGAGAGAGAGAGCTCCCGACCGGTGACGACCGGTGCGCACGCCACCAACACATGTCACACCGCGCGCCCGGCCGCAGCCGCCGCCTCGCCAGCGCGCGAGCAGCGGGCCGCTCTTCCGCTGAGGAGCCCAAGGCACGGCTGCGTGCGCACTCACTCACGGGCCGCAGCAGCAGCGAGGGTTTTGACCGCAGCCGCGGTTGGGCAGGCTGGCCGCGTCAAACGCCTGGCTGGGCAGCCGTGACTGCAGGGGGGCCACGCTTCGCAGGCCAGGACGAACGTAGGAGCAATGCAGGGCCCGTCGCCGGTTGGGCTTCGGCCCTGCAGGGGGGTGCCGTAGCGGGCGGGGTCCTGCAGCCTCGGACCAAGGCTGGCTTAGTAAGGGTGTGCCGGAGTGCCTGGGGGTGCGCCAAGATGTGGCTGACCAAGAAGAAGGCGATTGCGAGGGCAACACGCGAGCAGGGGCGAGCCCTGCGGCACGCGAACGCCCACAGTTTGGTTCGCGTGCAACGTTCGGCTCGCGCCCCGCTCGCGACCTAGTATCGAGCGAGGCAAGGATGTCGGTCGGGCTGCGATCAGCGACTTGTGTGAGGGGCCTCGTCCCTTGGAGCGATCCGAGTGCCTGGCGCCGGCATGGGTGACCCGTGGGTCTGCGCTGAAACGCCTTTCGCGCCTCGCCGAACCAGCCAAGACCAGATAAGCACGCACAAGAACAAGGCAGCTCAATAATCCATAGCACACCCGTAAAAGCTTTCAACATCTCACAGCTAAACCGATTACCAAGCCCTGACCTGCTTTCACGCGCGCGGTGTCAACCGCACCAAGCCTCACGCCAGCCCGCTTGCTCACCGCGCCAAGTCTCCTCGCCGCTACCTCTTATCCACACCAGTCGCTTAGCAAGTTGACCGCCCGCAATGAACGGCGCTAGCTTCGCCGCGCCGCCCGTCTCGTTGCAGCGAGGCACGCTTCTGAACAACGGCCGCTACCGCATAGAGCGCGAGCTCAACCGTGAGGCTGGCGGCGACGCAACTGCTGCTGCTGCTGCTGCTGCTGCTGCTGCTCGAGAGCCGCGCCGCACACTTTGCATGCCGCCGAGCCCTTGCCCACGTTTGCGTGTCGGCCCCTTACTTCAGGCGGCGGCACGGCCGTGGTGTACGCGGCCGAGGACCGCAACACGCAGCAATATGTGGCGCTCAAGGTGGGGCCGGGAGGGGCCGGGGATCTGGGGTGCAGGGATGTTGTGTGTTGGCGGCGCTCGTGCAACGTCATGGGCTATCCGGCTAAGCGGGCGGGCGGGCGGGCGGGCGGGCTGGAGCACGCTGCAGCACAACCACAGCGCATGTATATGACACAGGGCGGAGGGGTGCGCGGTTGGGGCGTGGGTCCCAGCCAGGGCTACCGGGCGGGGGGCCAGCAGGCACGAGCGAGGTGGTGTGCACCGCTGCACAGCGGTATCGCACGCGACACGCAAGGCGGGGGCGGCGGCTCGGCTGCGTCAAGGGCTGCAGGCAGCTGCACCTGCACCTGCAGCTGCAGGCTCTCGCAGGGCCCCATGCGAGTCATGCACGCCCCCGTGACCGCCCCAGCCAACGGCATCAGCCCTCTCAGCCAGCCACCTAGCCACCGCCCGCCCCATACAGCTCATGTGCAGCTCCCGACCCTCGCGGCCCCTCCACCCACCACCCTCGCCCTCGCCGCGCGCGTGCCCTGCCCTAACTCTTCCTCTGACCTGTGCTGTGCGCCCCACCCACCCACCCACCCACTCGCCCGCCCACCCACGCCCACGCCCTCAGGTCATGCACGGCCCCGACCAGGTGCCGGTCAAGGTCGTCAAACGAGAGGTGCGGGCGGGCCTCAGCGGGCCAGCGCCACCGGGCCGCGACCTGCCGCCTCGGCTCCCTACCTGGGCTCCTGGCTGCCTGCCTGCGATGTGTGTGTGCGGTGCCCGCGCTACTGTCCCGTCCTCCGTCCCTGCTGACCCCTGCCGCTCCCCGGACCCCGCCCGCGCTGCCATACGCCTGCCTGTGCAGATCACGTTCAGCAGCAGCGTGAGCCACGACAACATCGTGCGCCTGCTGGACGTGTTTGCGGAGAAGCAGACGCTCGTAATCGTGGTGAGCCAGCGCCAGCAGGGGCTGTCGCCGTGCACCCCCGCTAGCTGCGAGGCAGCGCGCAGGCGCACAGTGCTGGGAATGCAGGCGGCACGAACCCCGCTCGCCCCTCGGCCACCGCCCTCCCCTCGCCACCTGCCCTCGCCGCCTCCTCTCCCCTAACCCAGTGGGAGCTCATCTCGGGGCCCGACCTGCTGGACCTGCTCAACGAGTGCGGCGGCCGCATGCCCGAGGACATGGCCGCGTTCTACTTCACACAGGCGGTGCGTCAGCGAGGGGAGCAGGCGGGGGCACGGCGGTGGGGTCGGGTGCAGGGCAGGGTGCGTTTGCGGTTGGGTGCGAGCCGGAAGCCCAGGCGAGGCGAGGCGGACCCTGGCCCCGCGCCTCAACTCTTACCCGCGCTAGCTTTCTCGCTCCCTGATCCATGCTATTGAACCTACACCCCCCACCATCCCGCTCCCCTGCCCCTCCCCTCTCCGCCCCCTACCTCCAGCTGCGCGGCCTGGTGTTCATGCACGCCAACGGCTTCTGCCACCGCGACATCAAGCCGGAGAACTGCATGGTGCAGCGCGCCAACCACCAGCTCAAGGTGGGGGAGGGGCTGGTGGGGAGTTAGGAGGGGCAGGGGAGGGATGGAGGGGAGCGTGCGTGCCGGGGTGGGGGTGGGGTGGGGGTGGCGCGCTGCAGGAGGCGCCCGCAGCTCGACAACAATGAACATAGCCCAGCATGACTCCTCCCCTGCACCTCACGCGCAGCTCATCGACTTCGGTCTTTCCAAGCACCTGGCCTCCGCCAAGACCCTGGGAGTGGGCACGCCAGGTGCGGCCGGGGCCGCGGGCTGGGGCGGCCTCCGCGGGGCAAGGGCGAGATGACGTCTGCAGCAATGACGGCGTGCACCCTGGACGCTCCCCGAGGGTGCGCTCCGTGGGGCGCAGATGTTGGCGCCCCTGCCTACCGCAAACGCGGCCAGCGGCCATATGGTCAGGGCCGGCGGCCGCATGGGGATGTGACCCGGCCTTCCCCACCTCCTACCTCTACACGTATGCAACGTTGCAACCCCGCGCCTCACCCCACCCCACCCCAACCCCGTCCAACCCCCTGCCTGGTCGGTGTACGGCACAGACTACATGAGCCCCGAGATGTTGGTCCACCAGCAGCATGCTGCGTTTGGAGATCCGGGATCTGGATCCGGCGCGCCGCCGTACGATGCGCGGCGCGTGGACGCCTGGGCCATGGGCGTGCTCATGTACCTGCTCGTCACCGGCAGGTGAGGCCCGGGGGCGCTAGATAGGAAACTGTTACAATGCATCATGCAGCTAGCATAGCGCTATCCATGACACACGCCGACCCCTTGCTGCCCCCCGTCCCCAGGTACCCATTCGAGGACGAGCGCGCGCCCAACAACCTAGCTGCCACCGTCACCAACGTGCTCGCGGGCCGCGCCCGGCCGCTGCCGCCCTCGGTCAGCGCCGGCTGCGCCGACATGATTGCCGGCCTGCTGCAGCCGCGCCCCGAGCGCCGCTCCTCGTTGCTGGTGAGACACGGCTTTCGGTTATAATCAGCGTGGGCGGAAGTCAAGAGTAGAGCGCCGGAGACAACATGGCTCATGAGACCTCCTGGCCTTGCTGGGGTCACGCACCAGCTATCTCCGCCGCACGCTGCAGCCGCTGCGGACCCGGCACGATGGGGGTCAACTTGCCCGCACCTCCCAACTTGCGCTGCGCCGCCTCTCGTGTAACCCGTGACCCCAACCGCCTGCGTGTCCCTGCGATGCCTCCCACGCACGCACAGGACCTGGTCGACAACGCGTGGCTGGCGGCCGCCTCACGCCAGTACGCCCGCCGGGTGGCCGCCGCCGCCGGCCCGTGCGACCCCCGCAACAGCCCAGAGCGCTGGGTCGACCTTACCGACTACCGCCAGCTGGCCCACTCCCGCGCCAGCGGAGGCAGCAGCAGCGGCAGTGGCGGCGGCGGCGCCGCCGCCGCGCCGGCGGGGCCGGAGGCCCACGCCAGAGCGCCGGCGGCGGCTGCGGCCCCCGCCGGCCGCGTCGGCGGCGGCAGCGGCGGGAGGTACCTGACGGCGGACAGCAGCGTCGGAAGCGAGGAGCTGCTGGCGGCAGCGGGCGCGATGCGCGGCGTCGCGGGCGTGCACCACGCTGGCGGCGCGGCGCCGTCGGACAGCTCCGACGCCAGCTCCTCGCGCGGCAACGGCCACCACCACCGCGGCCACCACCACCACCATCACCACCACCACATCGCGCCGTGCGTAGCCACCCTGGCACACCACCACCACGGCCACCACCACCACCACCAAGGTCACCACGTGCTCGTGCAAGGCCAGGGCCGCGACGGCGCCGCCGCCACACCGGCGGCGGCGCCGCCGCCGCAGACGCCGCCGCCGGCGCAGCGCCGCCAGGGGCACTGCAGCTGCAGCGACCTTCACTGTCATCACCGCCAGCAGGCCCTCGCCGGCGGTGGCAGCGTCGCTGCCGCCGCCGACGGCCGCCGCCGGCGCAGCGGCGGCGGCTCCAGCGGCGGCGGCTCGATGTCGACCGACGAGGACGTCGGCGGCAGCGGCGGCAAGCTGGGGCTGGCGCCGGCGGGCTCGGCGCCGCCGGGCTGGGGATCGGAGGCGGTCGGCGTGTCGGCGGCGGCGCCGCCGCGGGGGGCGCTGGCCAAGATGCGAGCTTACTTCCGGAGGAAGCTTGACATGTGATGGGTTTGCGCGATAGCGGAGGTGGTTGTGATGAGGATGATGACGTGGGGAGCTGCAGAGGCGGGCTGGGCTTGAGATCACATGAGCCGCCACCGGTCACCAGCCACGCACACAGCTCCGGCGGGCTGGGCGCTCGCACGCTCCGCTCCGCAGTCGGGCACCAACCGGCGGCCTGCGACCTGCGCGTTGGGTTGGGCCTTGCGCCGGTTGCTCGTGCTGTTGGGCCGCTGGCCAAGATGCGTACTGTCGGAGGATGTTGGACGACTACATGTGGGGAGTGGTGGCTCGGGCGGGAGTGGCGGCCAGGGAAACGCGAGGCGGATGGGAGGTGGCTCGAAAGGGGCGTGATGCGGAGCGGTGCGGCTGCAAGCTGCCAGCCATATAAACGAGAAACGCGAACGAACGCTGCTGGGGAGGTCGTCAGAGGAGCGGCACTTGGGGTGGCGCCTGGCGTGGCAGCGCGCCGTCCGCAGAGGACGAGTTTTGGAGTTCTTAACGGGGTGGCGGCGAGAAGGCCAGTGTGTGGGTGTTGCAGCAGGCAGCGCGGCGTGGGGCAGGAGGCAGCAGGAAGCAGCACGTGCGCACCATAGCGCGTGTGGCCTTCAGTAGTGGCGCACGCACGCTGGCAGGCAGGCGCCGGTTGTGGGGCGCCTGCAAGCCGCTGACGGTCTGCCGGCGGATGGATGCCGGTGGCTGGTCGCTGGCTGGGGGCGCGAGCTTCTGGCGCGTTGGTGCGTTGCTAGCCGGCGCGTTGCTAGCCAGGGTCCGCATGCTTTGTAGCTAGTGGATAGGCACTCGTACAAGGGCTCACGTCGATGCAGGCATTTAAGCACGGGCGCCAGATTGAGGCCAAGAGAAATGTGTGCGTCATGCATCATGACCGGGGGGCGAGCATGGCCGGACGGCAGCGAACCGGGTGGTGGCAGCGGCCGGGACGGGCCGGATGCCGGATGTTGGAGCATGCCGGAGGTGGGGCTGTTGCTGCGCGTGACAGCTGGCAGGCGTTCGCGGCCACGTCTTGTGGCGCTGTTTGCGGAGTCGCTCAGCGCGCAAGCCAGGTCGGTGTGACAAGAAACCTGTGCTGCTCCATGCGCGACCTGGGCCAAGAGATGTCATGACCCGGGCGGGAAGCGGAACGGGGCCCAAGCTGTGCTGGACGTGGGGCGTTCTTACGGTTGGCGCGTTGCTGACAGCTGGAGTTCGACCTGGGGCTTGGCCGCCCGCTGACAGTCGGGAGCCTGGAACATCCCGCACGCATGCCCGCGTCGAAGGTGAAGACGGGCTAACCGCCGAGAAACAACCGCCCTCGTAGAGTCCCTCGTAGAGTCGGGCCCGTGGTCCCGGACTTCGAAGTTGATCGTCACAATGAAAGACGCGACACGAGCAGACCAGAGCGCAAAGGCGTGGAGAGAAATCGCCGCAGACGCGGCTTGTACTGCGTGTACTACTTGATCACCCCATGCACCATACATGGCCGTTGCGCAACGCTCTCTGCTCAACATAGGCCGCTAAACGGTATTGCACACGTGCGCCTAAATTTTGCCAGTGTACCGACGTTCGTCCGGACAACTTCGACACCTCTCGTGCGCTTGATCCACCTTAATCGTTGTTGTTATCCTGAACGTGTCATCGCACGCTCGAATTAAGGAGTGACCCCTGCTCGAATTTCGACTTCAGCGAACCTTTCTCCAGTCGCTTATGTCCAAGACACGAGAAGGTGTGCCATTAGCTGTGCGGTGCTTGCCTGCATGGCTTTGCGTAGGGCATTGACAGGCGCCGCGGTCACACGTTTCGCGCCCTTTGCTGCTGCCCCTTTCTCGAATTCCAGAGATAATGGAGGAGCATATTGCTGAGGACGTTACAAAGCTGATCGGTAAGCTGCTGGTGAGCCGTATGGTCTCGGCGCTCGCCGCCGAGTAACCCCATACCCCGTTGCGCCATACCCTTGTGCCACCTGTAGGCAAGACGCCAATGGTCTACTTAAAGAAGGTCACAGAGGGCTGCCACGCCAGGGTTGCCGCGAAGTTGGAGTCCATGGAGCCATGCAGCTCCGTCAAGGACAGGTCCGTACGGAGCGCGACGCGTGGGCCACTTGCAAAGCACGAGACGGGAGGCCAGCGCCCGGCTCCATGGCCGCAACGCGGCGTGCAAACGCCCTGCCCACCGGATTGCGGCTACATGTCGCTCGACGGACATGCTCAATTCCACCGTTGTGCGCGTGCCGACACGCCGCGCGCCCCGCCCACCACCCTCCGTCGCCATGCAGGATCGCCCTCAGCATGATCGAGGCCGCCGAGAAGGAGGGCCTCATCACGCCCGGCAAGGTGCGACACACCCCGCTGCGGTTCTTCTTGAGCACCGCCCAACCTAGGGGCGTCGTGCACGGCCCCTTGCCGACCGACCACTGGCATTGGCGAGCGCCCAGCCAACGTCCCCGCCTTCCCCCTGCTCACACGCCCCACACCGACACTTATATCCGCAGTTCACACGGTCCAACTACCCACGCTGCCGCCGCCGCTGCCTGGCTGCCACTTGGCCGATGAAATCGCTCGCGTCCCCCCCCCC